>LOJH01002094.1:31986-43047 GCA_001685095.1 Ellobius talpinus
TAGATAGATAGATAGATAGATAGATAGATGATAGAAAGAAAAGAAAAAATAAAGTACAGTCAATGAAATGATTGCTAATTATATTCTGTAATCATCAGAGAATCTTCCTTCTGCTCCAGCTGAGAACATATTTAGTTCCATGGCATAATATTAGGCAGAGCCCAGGGAATTCTGCTAAATAGAGGGAGGAAGGATTGGATGAGACAGAAGAGCCCGGAATACCAGAAGAATATGACCCACAAAGTTAACTATGCAAGGCTCATGGAGGCTCACAGAAACAGAAGTAACAATCACGGAACTCAGTTGCTGCATACACATAATGGTTATGTAGCCATGTAGAACTCCTGACAGTGGAAGTGGGGTGTCTCTCTTTTATTTGCTTTTGGGACATTTTCCTACTGTTGGTTTGCCTTGTTTAGCCTTGATATGAGGGGTTTTGCCTAGTCTTGTTTTAATTTGTTAAGCCAGGTTCGTTGGTAGTCATGGAAGGCATGAACTTTTCTGAAAGTAAATGGAGGTGTGGCCCTAGGGGGAAGGAAATGGTTGGGGAGGATGGAGAGGAAAGGAAGGAGAGGAAACTATGATCAGGATGTAATATATGAGAAAATTAATAAAAAATAAAGAATTTATTTATTTAGTTAGTTCTTTGTATTTGGGAAAGGTTTTCTTGTAGCCACATAGGTCTCCAGCTAGCTGGAAAATTTTTAACTGAAAATCTTCATGGTCTCACCTCCAAAGTGCTGTAGTTATAGATGTGTGTCACCACATCTATCTTCTCAATTCATTTGACAAGAAGGAAACGAAAATTATTTTTCATGCTTAACACCAAGTTTCTTACATCATTGCCAAACACCTGCCATCATAGTAGAAAAGAAATACTTTCAAGTGGCTAGAAAATATCATACTCAAAATGGCATAATTTTCACCTTGCACAGATAGCATACATGATTGTAATCAGAGTATAAAAATCCAAGAAGGTTTCAGGAGTCACACTTCCCCAACTAAAATAAAATGTCAACTCGCCACTTACCCAAATTGCGGCATGAAATGGAGAGTGAAACACTTAGGGAATTCTAAGTGTGGCATCCTAGCTCCCCATATGATGAAAGTGGTTTCACATTTTTCATTCATGTATAACTCAGTTTTGTCTGTAAAAGAAGTCAATCAATTTAGGTATAAAGTGAAGTCCACAAATAATGGTAGGGAAATCTCTGGTTTCCTTGAAACTTTGTGTCTTGTACACAAGGTCCTGGTAAGGTAATTTAGGAGACATACAAGTATGTTTTTCATCAAAACTTAGTCATTTAATTTCTGTAAAAGAATCTTCATTAAAGTAACAAGTCACTTTTGTCTGTTTACTCCAAGCAAAAGCAGAATTAAAAACTAATAATATGATAAATTTTGCACGTGTGGTTGACAAAATCTATTTGATGTCTAAATAATCAACACTTTGAGAAAACAGAATGTGTTTAATACTGCAAATATTACATAATTAAAGCAGTCTTTAGTGATATATTAGTATATGAGAGAAACAGTGTGACTGTTGATATGATGTGTTGTGTGTGTATGCATATGTGCACAATTTGAACATAAAACACCAACTGATAAAGGTGTTGAACGACTAATTCATTTTTAAAAAGTGTATAATGTAAAATGTGAATAAAACATGTAAAATGTAAAGACTAAGAGAAATATTTGCATTTTTCCACTTAGATTTTTAAGAGAATTCACCAAAAGCTATGAGAAATTATATTTCACAATGTATGTTCAGATTCTCTGCATCTCATAGACTCCAAAATCAGAGCAAAACACAAGATGTTAAGTCGGTGTTTGTGAGTCAGCCCCTACTCCAGCAGCTGCTGGTGAAACAGGGCTCTCTAGTTACCTGACAGCATGAGACCACAGTGGTACCTGTGGTCATTTCATGCTCAGTGGATATCATGGGGATGAGAGCAGTCTATTATTCCAAAATGAGCTTTTAAGTTACCACTAACATTTTAAACTGGATATACAGTAATATATCAATGAATTTTCTAGCATCAAGGATTAGAAAAGTAGATCTACATGGATTGCAACTTGTATTTTGTGAGTACCATTACTAAGATGAAAATGGAAAACTTGTCTTCATATATCTTACTGAACAAGCAAATGAACTACAGGTTGTACTTGATGATGAGCGTTCGGTCCAAGGGAAATAGGGTCATGATTGGCTGCAAATGTACTTATCCTCTTTTGGCCAAGATCTGTAAAGTACGGAGGCATAGGTTTTCATAAAAAAAAATTACTTCCATTTTGGAAAATTGTGATAAGAAAATTTCAATGTTTAGACTGATTTAATAGGATGATTGTACAAAGTGATGATATTTTAAAATGTGCTTTGATCTTTCAGTAGTCTTAAAGGATATACTATGCATCGGAAATCTTACTAGTCACTTAGATCCTGGTTTCAATAAACATCAATAGTCTGCTCTCTTGTGTTAATGTCCTAAACTGGATAAATGAATACATTGCATCATCATTTGGTATGAACATGTTACAGAAAAATGCCATTTTGAAACAAAAAATATCAATTAGAGCAGTAATACTAGTATGAAATTTCAAGAGTACTATAAATATTCTTTCCCACAAATAAGTAGAGCAATGTAGGGAGACACTGTATCAAGTTTGGGAAAAGCAAGAGTAGGTATATTTTACATATCTATAAGAAAACAATCAAAATAGTATACCACATCTTGATGTATGGTAAACATGTCATAGTATGTTTCCTCTCCAATTATAAATACTAGTGTCTAGACTTTTCACTACCACTTTCAGTGACATTATGCTAAAGTAGGTATGAAATGAAGAAATGATTGCTGATAGAAAAGAATAATCAAGTGACACACAAAATTTACAAAGTAAGTAGTTTTAAGTATAATTATTCTAATTTCAATTAATTGGAGTTCTTCCCTCATAATATTTTCTTTCAATGAATCATTATCGGTTAAAAATAATGTTTGAGGGGTGCTATGAGATGACATGGAGGCTTAGAGTTGGTTGCTTTATGGAGGACCCCAGTTGTTTTCTTAGCACCACATGGCAGTTCACAACCAACCGGTTCCAAGGGTTCAAATCTCTTCTGATATGTTTAGGCACTAGGCACAGAAGCAGTGCACTTAGAAACATGCAGAGAATGCTCTAATACATATCAGGTAAACTATAAATAAATCTTTTACATAGAAAAAACAACTTTAGACTGAAAATTTGATGGTCATTAAACATGGAAACAAGATAAATCAATTTATGATATATTTGTATCAATGTTCTTAAGTCTTAATTTTAAAAATAGCAACAATACACAATATTACTACACTAGTAAAATTCAAAGGTTTGGTTCTAATTTATGAAGATAAAATTATTATTAAAATGCTTATTAAAATAATTTATGCTTTCCTTGATACCAGGAAAGAGATTTCATATTTTTTATCTAAATACAAGAAATAAGCAAAAGCATTCTTTGAAGAACATGTACTCTCCTGCTCTACTGGCAGCCAGCAAGCATGCAGTGATGAAGGCAAGATCTTCAACAAGAGACTGGCTGATGTGGGAGTCCCCTCTCTGTGCTGTGATTATCATTAATGAATAAAGAAACTACAGTGGCCTTTAGATAGGTCAGAACTTAGGCAGGTGGAGAAAACTAAAGGGAATGCAGGGTGGAAGAAGGCAGAGTCAGGGAGATGCCATGGACCAAAGATGTGCTGAAACTTTGCTGGTAGGCCATGACCTCATGGTGATACACAGATTGATGAAGATGGGTCAAATTAAGATGTAAGTGTTAGCCAATAAGAAGTTAGAGCTAATGGGCCAAGCAGTATTTTAAATAATACACTTTCTGTGTGGTTATTTCGAATCTAATCTAGTCTGGTGGCCAGGAAGAACAAGCAGCCAGCCACCTCCTACAGCTGACTTAGCTGCTTCTTATATTCCTTGGCCAGCTAACCCTAGAATTAGCCTGACATTGCCATTTATATTATGTATTTTAAAATAAAATGTTATCAACCTGAGAGTTGATGCTAATTCATGGATTATCTGGAATGATTGAGGAGTCAATACACACCAACAAACTAGTAACATGACTCAAATTAGTAACTGCATTGTTCTCAGATCATTAGGAAGAAAATCTAAAATCATCTGAGAGGTAATCAGAAATGGAAATATGCTTCTATAATAATTCTTTTCTAGCACGCTTTCCCAGAATAGATGATAAAATCAGAGTCCCAATCTGGAAAGTGACTGTCAATTTAATATGCTAATAATAATATTGGACAAGATTACAGTGAGCTTTGATTTCCTAACTTGTGAAAGATAAACACAGATAGCTATATTACCCTGCTGTTACAAGTGTTACAAAAGACAATTCATTCAAAATACTTTGGATAATAGGTTAATGTTAACAGTCATTTTCATTTTAATATTCCCACTAACTATTGGGTACTATAGATAACAATGCAAATTAATGACTATTTTAGTAAATAATTTTAATAAATTTTATGAAAAAAATTAAAACAAGTTTAACCCCATGTTTATCTCTGTTTTTAAATAACAAATTAATTAAAAAATTAACAAATTGAAACTGAATAGTTAAGTGTAGCTACTTAAATTTGTACCTTATAATTGGCACCATCCCTGATGTCATTGATTTATCATTCTATCTACTTTAACTTTTAACTATATTTAAATGTTACAAAATAAGTAAATTAGTTACCGGAACAAACTGTGAACAATATACACCATGAGTTGCAATGAACAGAAAACTCCATATATTCAGTATTCTTGAGTGTCATCCTCTACTGCTCTACATTGCAATGTTCTAAATAACCATACTATTTAAAACATAAGAACACCATCCCACGATGCATGGAAAAATTAACACTAATTTCCTTATCATCATTATACCTTAATTCCAAGATTCTGAAAATGTATTTTTTTGCATAGCAAAGCATGTTTGCCGATGTGATGATGTTGGTATCCTTGAGGTAGAATCTTGTTGATTGAATCTAATTACTCAGCAAGAGAAGAATATTTCCCAGCTGAGGCCCTGGAAAGGATTGACAGTATGCATAGTAAGTGGGCTCCATGTAAGGTGAGGTAGAACTTGTGACAGAGAGTGAATGGTGGAGCTCAGGTGTTATTCCCACGTAGCTGGGAAGTAGAGAGAGCAAGAGAAGAGAGAATGCCTCCTTCAAAGACATGCCCTGTCTACCTACTTCCTTTAACACAGTCAAAATAAAGTGCGTTTACTATAATCTCAACAATTAAAATTTCATGGATGTTATTACCAATATAATGAATTAATTACCCTTCAACAGTCCTATCACATAAGAACTAAGCATCTAACACATGCCACTATAGAGAACATACCTTTACTAAAACGGAGTGGTTTTGCCATTGAAAGAGAAGGAAGGAGACACAGGAATACTGTTGTCCCCCAGAAGCTTTTAGAAACAAGAGAAGATTCTTCCCTACAATCACAGCAAACAACTGTAGCCATCCCCTCATCTTGATATGAAATAACTAATATTGCTATTCAACTATATGTATCTATTAGCTAATGTATTTGTACTGTTCCAAGCACTGAATATTTACTTATTTATTTATGTTAAAGCAATCTTTTCTCGTTTTACATACAAATCCCAGTTCCCATTCTCTCCCTCCTCCTGTTCCCCCCACCCCATCTCCCATCCACTCCTCAGAGGGAGTAATGTTTCCATAGATAGTCAAAAAAGTCTGGAATATCATTTTGATGTCGGACCTAGGCCCTCCCGCTATATCTAGGCTGAACAAGGTATCCTTAAATGGGTTTCAAAAAGCCACTTCAAGCAAGAGGGATAAGTACTGGTCCTACTGGAAGTGACCCCACAGACAGCCGCAGCCATACAACAGTCACTCACATTCAGAGGGCCTAGTTTGGTCCTATGTAGGTTCCCCTGATGTTGGTCCAGAGTCAGTGAGCTCCCACTAGTTCAGGTCAGGTGTTTCTGTGGGTATCCCCATCATGGTCTTGATCCCATGCTCATATCATCACTCTCTCCCCTCTCTTTGACTGGTCTCCAGGAATTCAGCCTAGTGCTTAGCTGTGGATCTCTGCATCTGCTTCCATCAGTTGCTGGATGAGGGTTCTGTGATGACAATTAAGGTAGTCATCAATCTGATTACAGGAGAAAGCCAGTTCAGGTATCCTCTCCACTTAGCTGGGTCTTAGCTGGGGTAATCCCAAGCACAAACTTTTAACTATGTAAGGCCGTGAATATTTCCTTCAGCAGCAAAAATAAACTAACACACTGTTCTCATTCCCCATCATTTCTGGTAATTAGATATTCTATCTCTTTATATCTAATGCCAAAAGTGATTCTTTTCATATGCCCCAAATTCAAAAGCTTTGCCACATTTACTTTCCTTTTTTTAATTTTTTATCACATTTTTAAATGTCCTGTGGTAGTTCAAGACTGGTACCTGGGAGCCAAATATTGACAAAAGTTCTTATAATAACATAGTTAAATATGTATGGAATATTTTGGTTAATACTAAAATAACCTATGGTGTATTTGTTTTTATCACATCATTTCTTAAATTAAATAAAAGATGAGATTTTTATTGTTTTGTTAGCGTCTTTCAGGAAAATACAGCTTTGTGAATAATAGCAACTGACTTTTTGGGACATTCATGAAGAAATTCTGATGGGAAAGAATCCGGAATTCAGTTTTGGCCCAAAGAAGGGATGAAAAATGCTGTAAGGGTGAATCTCTCTGCTTGTCTATTTGATAGGATTTATGATTGACAGAAAACATTCCTCTGGGTTACCTATGCAGGTGTGTATGGGAAGTTCTACTGAGAAGTCTCAAACTGAATAAAAAGGAGAATTGAACTGAACATCAGCCTTGATCTCTCTCTCTCTCTTGTTGAGAAAGGAGGCTATGTCAAGAGCTGCTTCAGCTCCTCCTGGCATGCCTTCCTAATCTTGTCATGCTGCATGCTGAAATTGGGTGTCAGAATAATTCCTTCTGACATAGGGTCAGATATGTAATCACAGCAATACATAACTGATCTAATTACAAATAATTAATCAATAAAACATAGTACAGGGAACTTGATCACTGAAGGAAATAGATGATACTGAAATTATATTAATTCGTGCTACCTGTGAGAAAATGAAATAAAATAATTACTTTGCTCTAAGTAGTTATGTGAAGAATAGTTTGATACTTTCACATTCTATAACTAACATTTTAAAACATTAAACTGTATATTAAACAATATTCTAACATGATTCACAGGTTTCTCAAACATTGAGACATGAGCAAAACTTCACTAAATAGTTTAAGTTTTAAAATAACAGAGTGTGTGTTTAATACCTAGAAGGAAATGTGAGATGAGGATGTGAGAGTAAAGCATGCTTCTTGTTTTCTTCTAAAATCTAAAATATGCATCTTAGTATGAAGTATGTAAACGTTTACAACTATGCATGATTTTCACATCGTTCAAGAATGGTAGAATTTAACGTATATTTTGGAATTTGAAATTTGAATAATACATTTTGCAAACCTTATTTTTTAACAAAATTAATGTAAATTTAGGAATAGTTACCCATTTTACTAAAGTTTTGAGATATCACACAATGAATGATTCACACAACTTTACAATACAATTCACACCGCTAAAGAGAAACACTAAAAATAGTGTGATGTGTTTGTTTCAAATCCTGATATAAATGAAATATTTTATGTGCTAATCTGTTTAAATATTTATTCTTTTAACTATAAATAATAAACATATCATCTCATAAAAATACATATGCTTTTTGCTATTCATAGGAGCAGGCAGCCCATTCTATTTTCTAAATAATTTATTCTCCATTAATCAGAAAGAAATAAAGATAACCTCATAACCACTTTCTATCAGAAATAAATAGTACTTATGTATACTTTGAAATATTCTTAATCAGCCTCAAGCAATAAATAGCTCAGAAACCAAACGCTGTAATTTTATTTATTGCAACTTCTATTATGCAGTCAAATGGTTTTGATCATAAAGGTCTTATGTACTTTCATCTCTACAGAAAAATAAAAATGAGAGAAAACGTCCTTTGAAATCAAACAGATCTTGCAAAGGCACCAGTCAGTCCATTGTGAAAATATTGCCGCTCTGTCACTCTTACCCAAGAGATTTTTGTCAGTCGCCAATCCGCTGTCACTATAGAATTACAGCCATGGTGCAGTATCAGTGCCTGCTGTGTCCTTTGGGAAACAAAGCTTTGCTGGTTGAACTTTATGATTTAGTCCCAAAGGCACAGGAACAAAGATTTGAGAAGCAAACTGAACACATGCTTCTTCTAAAATACTAAAGAGGCATGGTGGAATCTATTTGCAAGTTATTTTTTGTGTGCATTATATATTAAATCGAATATTAAATAAAATTTCCTGTCACATAATTAGAATTATCTGTCTTTTCTCTGTTTATTCCAGCATACTACATTATTTTAGGAATTTCAAAAGCCATTGTTAGTTTTTAACGTACCTGATTTTGCTTTATGGAGCCACTACCTGCACAATGATTAGGCATATAACATGAACAAACTTTTTCCTTCATTGTGTTTGTAGAAACATAGTTCCAAAACATTTGTTTTTAACGAATTTTAATTTTAGTTACCTAAATGTGTGCGTGCATCTTTGTATATGCACATGTGTATGTGTGTACATGGTAGAGTATTGCAGAGGGCCAAATAAGATGTGATATCAGCTAATTGGGTGCTGGCAACCAAACTCTGGTCCTCTGGAAGAGTAGAACTCCCTCTTACCACTGAGCAATTTCTCTCTCTTAGTGAGGGTTTTAATTGCTATGGTCAAGCAGTTTGACCGAAAGAAACCTGGAAAAGGTTTATTTCCGCTTACAGTTTGTAGTCTATTATTGAAGGATGTCAGAGCATGAATCTAAACTGAAGAGAAAATCAGACAAGCTGACAGAGAACATGGAGGAGAGCTGCTAACTTGCTTACTCTTCATGGATTACTCGGTCTGCTTTAAAAAAAATTGTGTATCGCACTCAGAACTACAGCCCCAAGTGTGATAAAGCTCACACTGAGCAGGCCCCTTCCAACTCAATCATCAACCAAGGAAATGCACCACAGATCTGCGCACAGACTAATCTGATGACAGGTTTCTCTCAGTTTAAGTTCCGCCTTTCAAAATGACTCTTGTTTGTGTCAAATTGGCAAACATCAAGCCATTGTACCATCTCTCCAGCCCTAAGAGCTTTTCTTAGGTCTGTGTGATGCCAAAATTGTTCTCATAAAATATTTATGAGGAAAACAGTTCATTTGCTTTCATTTTTTGTTAAAATCCTAACTATTAGAGTTTGAGTTGTCAAACACATGTTAAGATGCAATTTCCCAGTAAATGTTTTCTTGCTGTTTGTTTTCAGTTCCTATAAATGTATCCTGTTTTGCATGACTGATAACACTAACTTTCCTTCTGAATTTTGCTGGGTATATCTGCCTTGGATTCAGAATGAATACCAAGGTCTTTATTCTGTAATATTTTCCCCAAGTTTTGTTCAGTTGCTTGAAAATGAGTCCCATGTTCTGACTTGTAACCTGTGAAAGTAGAGCCTTTCCATTAACCACAGCTTAGAATTTGCCAGAATGAATTGTGCAGAAATGTTCTGGAGCAGCTATTTAACAAAATGTCTAAACACGGTTTGAGCAACACAATAGTGTTGTTTCTACGGAGCTGGTTTTACAGTGAGGTGTCCCATGGAAAGTGCTGGCTCTCAGAAACATGCCAGGGTGATGTTAAACTAAAATATACTAGAACATTGAGGAGAAATTCCCTGGTGATTTTCAATTGAAAGGGAAGTAAGTTCATGCACACAGTAACTACTTTTCTCTTAGTTTCCAAATAAAATTTCAGTTCTGACCTTTCTGAAATGGTCTGTTTGCACATGTTCTTCTTAAAGTCATGTTTCTACTTCAGTGTGAGGAAATTCTCAGTGTAAGGAAATCATTTCACAAACCCCATCTAAAGGTTGAACATCTGCTCTTATTCTTACACTTTTGTAATTAGAGATATCAGAGATGGCAGGGTTCTACTGATTATTTTATAAAGTGATGGAGAAGTTTTACTCATGCATTCCTTTACATTACATAATGACTTCTCTCTAGAATATGAGTTCCCATAAATTAAAAAGTTCCCCTAAGCATATACTAACTTAGCAAAAAACATACCTTGAGTGTATCATGTGGATCAAGGGAAGGCTGACGGAATGCAGCCATCTTAAAGAATCTCCAAAACTTTTTATAAATGCTTTAAAATACCAGCACATAATTAATTTTCATTCCCTTGAAAATGAAATTCATAGCTGAAGGAGATTGCTGGTGGCAATTTAAAGTGTTTATATTCACATCAAATAAGCGTTCTCTGTGTGTGTGTGTATGTGTGTGTATCTTCCTCACTTACATATGAAAATGGAATTCCTAAGAGATACTCGTGGTTTGTGGCATTGTACTTACTAATCAATTCAGTACTTATTTATTAATTCAGTACAATGAACAATATATATTTATAGGTCCAGAGTCATTAGTGCCAGTACAGTGAGTTTTTTTGAGTAAATCTATATGAGAGTAGTCTTAAACTATTTATATTTTATTGCAATGGTATCACAGCAGCAAAAATTAAGGTTAAGACACAAGGTTTATAGCCCATGGTGTGTGCTGTGATCTGGTAACCACCAGGCACGTAGCTACCAACAACTTAAAATGCGAGAAGTAAAGAAACATCAAATATATATCCATACCTCTCATTGTTTTAATGGAAAAAATAGTTCTTATCAAAGCTTAGTATTTTATTTGGAAAAGAGGCCCAGGATGTATAAAAGAATACTGGGACATTTGTTTTCATCCCTGACTGCAGGTTAAAATTAACCCCCAAAACTTTAAACATGTTCTTTCCTTGAGCCCTTTGTTTACAGATTATAACTTTTCTAGGGTTAATGGTGATAATTTTAAAACGCCTCATATCTGACATAACT
>LOJH01002095.1:15562-37625 GCA_001685095.1 Ellobius talpinus
GACCTCTGGAAGAGCAGCCAGTGCTCTTAACCACTGAGCCATCTCTCTAGCCCCTATTGTGTCTTTCTTAATTTTTGCCTGGATGACCTGTTTATTGTTGAGAAAGAGAAACTGAAGCCACCTGCTATTACTATATTGTTTGTGATATAGAATCCAGTAGAATTTTCTTTGTGAAATTGGGCCCACCTATGTTTGATACATATATATTTGCACTCTTGAAGGATTATTCCCTAAATCAGTATGAAGTGGCCTTTATATCTTCTGACCAGTGTTTGTTTGAAGATATATTTTTTGGCTATCAGGATAGTGACTTCCTGCTTGTTTCTGGTTCTAATTACTTGGGAAACAAAAAGATGTCACCGATTTTCTGATCGAGTCTTCTAGTATGTATCTTTTGATTGAAGAGGTGAGTTCAGTGATAATCATAGTACTTCCATATTAATTCCTGTCATTTTTCTGTTTTCACAGTGTTTGGTAATTTCTTAGTATTCATCTGCTTAACACATATCTTAGCATCCTTTTTCCTCTATATATTCTTGTACGTGTATATCATTGTCTTCTGCTTTATATTCATGTCCAATTGCATTCTGAGGGTTAGTTGAATATAAATTTCTTTCTGCCACATAAAGATTTGTTTTGAGTTTATAACTTTGCTAGGTATAGTAGTCTGGGTTGGCAGGTGTGATCTTTCAGAACTTGAAATACATCCTTCTGTGCTTTTCTTGATTTTAGAGTTTCCAGTGAAAATCTCATGCTTTTTTGATGTGCCGGCTTTAATAAATAACTTAGTATGTCTCTTTGACAAATTTTGATACATCTTCACTTTTAAATTTGTTTTCACTAATATTTGTACTTTGAAAATACAACCTACCTCGACTCATGGTTCCCTTAACTCCCCCAACAGTGAGAACTGTGGGCATGTTGCCATATAGAAAGCTGTCTGACAGCATCTTCACGTGCATCCCAATGAAAACATGCAACATTTCAGAGTCCTCTGAATACTGTGGCTGGGATACATTCATATAATCAGTAGTCTGTAAGTAGAATCTCACTCCCACTTGGCTGCTACCCACTGAATAAGGAACTCACAAAGAACAAACTCTCTCTCTCAAAAGATACTTAGAAGAGAGTAGTATGTCTTTCAGGTTTTTATTTCTTTATATTTTGTGCTGAATGTCTGCATTTCTAAAATGTTATTCAGAATTTGGAATTGGTCCTTTAAACATATTCTTCTAGTTTCTTTCTCATGGAAGTGTTAAATATAAAGTTGTTGAAAAAAGTAAGTATAAGGTTGGCATGATAATGTCAGATGTATAATTTTACATATTGCTAATAACACTCTCCATCTCAGACATAGAAGTCTGGTTGATCTGTTTGACTTTGTACTACCAAGTGAAAATTAATATCTGTGGAGTGAAACTGGTAAAGTCAATTGTTACTGCATAATAAAGATGAGAACACAGAGATGCTTAACTCATAGTTCTGAGTTAGTAACTATTTTGCTGAATACCTTTCCTCCCTGGATAACATTCATTATGGGGAAATTTCTTGAGTGCAGACTACTACGCATATCCAAAGAGAAGCCCAATTTATCCAGTGATGGACCTTTGTATACTGTGTTATTTTTGATTCAATTGGAAAGAGAGTCTAAGGAGTAACAAGTTCAAGACTGATACCCCAGTTCAAAGATCACTGAACATTAGAAAGAGAAGCATTGTCTTTTATTTTTCCCAGTTAGTATGATTCTTTGTTTCTCTTATGAAGAAATGAGAAGAAGAGTGATAATATAAAGTCACAGAACTATGAATGTAGTGCTTGAAAACAAATACATAATGACATATCAATTTGCATTCATTACGAACAGAATTCTTGTGTCCTGTATTGTGAGAGCATAAAGGAAAAGCCGTTGGACTCATTAAGTGTGACTGCATGCTAAACAACTTCCAGGTCTCCTCAGGGAGAGCAAGGTTCTAGAAGACTCGACACAAGACACCCTACAGCAAATCTCACAGACAGTGCTCATTGTGACTATGATTTCTGCTTAGTAATTTAATTATGCTTTAATCAACATCCATCTTGTGTCTCTAAGGGGAGGTAACGAAGGCAATATATGTTCCTCACAATTCAAACTCTGTGAACATCGCTTCTGTAAGAGCTGCAAAGCTGTAAGTCTCAAATACTGCCACCTACCTCGACTCATCGTTCTCTTAAGTCCCCCAACAGTGAGAACTATGGGCACGTTGCCATATAGAAAGCTGTCTGACAGCATCTTCACGTGCATCCCAATGAAAGCATGCAACATTTCAGAGTCCTCTGAATACTGTGGCTGGGATACATTCATATAGTCAATAGTCTGTAAGTAGAATCTCACTCCCACTTGGCTGCTACCCACCTGAATAAGGAACTCACAAAGAACTCTCTCTCTCTCTCTCAAAAGATACTTAGAAGAGAGTACTATGTCGTTCAGGTTTTTATTTCTTTATATTTTGTCTGTATTTTAAAATCAGTTATCTATTTAATTGGCAGAGGCTTGGATTAAAAGAGGACAACTTTGTGGGATTGATTCTCCCCTTCTACTACGTGGATTATGGATATTGAACTCATATTGCTAGGCTCCTGGACAAATGCTGAATCCTCTCACTGGCCCTTGCCTTTGCTCAAGGATGTACTGCCAATTTCTAGTGCTGTTAAGAGTTCAGAGGCTTTTCTTGGCTCTGGCTCATTTCTGCAGTGCACAGGTTCTTGTTGTGAACTCTTCCATGACTGCTAATTATTTTGGAAATGACTTCAGATATGGTACTGCAACTTTGACTCGCCTTTTGAACTTCTGGGCAATACTTCCCAATTCCTGTAGAAAGTCTTGATCTTGACATGTACTGTCTCTCACAAGATACCTTAGCCTATCTCAGCAGCCATGCTGTTTATGACATCACGGTCACAAAAAGTCTGACTTCATTTCCTTTCCAAATGCTGCTATTTGGATTTTAGGTCACATTTTATAGTGTGGCCTTGGTCATTTCCAAATTATCCAAAACAAGATTAATTAAATGAATTAATTAAAACAAATTCTCATCTTTATGGTTCAGGAAGAATTAAGTGCTTGAGTGACAACAGAAATGTGAGTAAATGACTTAGAAAACAAAAACTCGTGCCTTACTTACAATTTTCATGTAAAATTCTTTCAAAATCCACGAATTCCAACACCAAGCATCAGCCATCTCTTCTCACTGAATCCCTCCAGGCTCTCCCCTCCCATCCCTGGAGAGTGTCCCAGATGTAGAGTGGATTTACTACAGCCCAGTCTGTAATTTGTGCTTCACTCTCAGACAGTCTGCTCACCAGATTCTCGTCATAAAACACACATTCCCTTCCTATTTCCCCTTAACCTTAAGCTATTTCACCAGATTTTGAAAGGGAGTCAGGTTTTACCCCCTCATTAGCCCCTTTAGTCCAAAGACCCTTGTGGATTGAAAAATCATCAAACGTTGTCCCTTATCTGAATACATTCCTGCCTGAATTAGTCTCTGTATTTGGAAACAGTGTTTCTGTTGTCTAAACGTTAAATATTATCATGGCTTTGCCTTCATTTTCAAAGAAAGATAAATTGCATTTTACTACCTTTTCCCCTGGTTTTCCTTTGTTCTTATTCCAAACCTTAAATAACTTCCAGGATAGATATATTTTAGAATAACCACTTGAATAACCCTACTCCCTTAAATAAAATCTATATTTCTTGGCTTTCCCTCTTTGTTCTTTTGTACATTGAGTTGTTTATTTAACTTGCTTATTCTCTTACAGACAATCCCTACATCAGGTTGATATCATACATCCTACGTTTGGCATTTCAGGTCTTCAGAACACTTGCCTCCCAATGGTCCTCCCTATCTTTTCTGTTGGTTTTCAGCAGTCTCCCGGAGAAAAGAAATATAGGTTTTCTTTTCTCACTAGTGGCCGTGTCCACAAGGTGCCCATCTTTAAATTTTACCCTCCACCCATATTTCTTTACCAGCAAAAACTCAGTCTTCAAGACTCGGCTTAAATGGAACTGGAAACAAACAAACAAACAAAAAGATCAGATCTGCCTTTGTTTGCGATTTATTTTCTCATTGTTAGCTCAAAGGGGGCAGAGGGTAAGCCTGTATGATCCTTGATACATCTGTCTCTGAAGATTCTCTGTTATCTTTCTCATGAAAAGGGTAAATTACACTTCATTTGTTTCAATTCGTGAAAATTGTAAGAAAAGAATCAGATAATTTTATTCTTTTCAGTAGGAGTAAGCAGACTCCATTTTCCATCTGTCCCACCAATGGAGATTACATACCTTGGACAGATGGCAAGATGTAGCTATGTGTCTGTAGACTAAACAATAAGGGAGCTTTAAAATATATCAAGGCTAAACAACATAGGTTTCAATTCTCTACCTGTGATTTTGCATATCAATGGAGCATTCTATAACTCTTTTGGTACATGTGTATGCTTTGTGTAGTTTCTACACCAGTCTAATGTTGTTTTATTGTTGGAGCAATGGTTGCACCTAAATCTATTACTGTTTCAGCTACGGACTGTGACTTCGAAATCACTGCCTGGCTGCTCAGGCCTAGGTCTTGCGGGACTTCAGCATCCACCAGAACTGCCTTTACAACCATTGCAAACAGCTACAATCATCACAGGCAGCACCACCAGATGGAGACCAATTGTTTAAACACATGAGTCGATGGGAGACATTTCACATCCAAATTACCATGCCTTCAAATCAAAGAGCACCGTATATGTTTGAATGGTCTGCTACCCAAAGATTAGAATGCTTCTGCAAGAAGCCTCCAAACTGTTGCCACTGCCATTTTTCAGTTTTAGGACATTTGGGAAACAAGTAAAAGAGGGGTGTGTGTGTGTGTATGTCTGTATGCCTCTGAGTGTGTGCTTGCTGAAGTGATTAAGCATGTTAGGTTGTAGGAAGTAGTATAGATGAAAACATGGGGGAAATTCAAGTTGCCTTTCTGTTTCTAAGATCCTTTCTGTTTGTGAGGTGTAAAAGTTAATGGCAATCTCAGTCACCACAGGCAGGACAAGACCAAATGCTCAGCTCTTTTGGATATGATGGCAAGATATTTTGTACCAGATCTGAAACAGACTGTAGAGGGGTGATAGAAAAGGGAAATCATGGATAACAAAAGGGCTTCATGGAGTTATGCATTCTCTAAAGAGTTATACTATATTTATACTCATTTTTCAAATGGGGAGCAATGTTTGTGAACTTCTTCATTTCTATGACCTATTTTCAGATTAGGATGATTAAATTACCCTCAGTTTTATTACCAAATGTAAATATGTGTTTACCTCACATATTTTCTTGTCTTTTATGCTAATATATGGTAAATGGTATTGTGATGTCTTTGTTGTTTCTTTTTGTTTAATTTATTCTTTGATAATTTTATGTATGATACAATGTATTTCAATCATATCCACCCCAAACTCCTCCACGATTTCCCAATGCCTCCCTCTTAACTTCAGAATCCTCTGCCCCTCTTCTAAGTATATTTCTACCTTGTCTTAGTTAGGGTTATCACTACTATGATGACACATTATGACCCCACAACTGAAGCAACTTAGGGAGGAAAGGGTTTGCACCTTAGGGAGGAAAAGGTTTATTTGGCTTCATTTTCTACATTGTTCCTTCAGCCCAGGACAGAAACTCAAACATGGCAGGAACCTGGAGGCAGGAGCTGATGCTAAGTCTATGGAGGAGTGATGCTTCCTGGCTTGCTTCTCGTGCCTTGCTTAGGCTGCTTTCTTATAGAACCCAGGACCACCATCCCAGGGATGTCACCATGTGCAATGTGCTGGGCCTTCCCTCATTAATCATTAATTAAGAAAATGCCCTATAGACTTGCCTACAGCCTGATCCTATGGAGGCATTTTCTCAGTCGAGGTTCCCTCTCCTCAGATGATTATAGCTTGTCCAAATTGACAGAAAACTAAAAAGCACATACCTGTCACCAAGACTGCACAGTTTTCCATGTACAGGAGACATGCGTGTTTGAACAATGCCATAGGGAATTCTCACTTGGACACTGTCTTGAATCAATATTTGGCCTGCTTAAGTTTACTTTCACTTGCTGGTTTTCTGTTGCTCTACAACAACTAAACTCGGGTACCTTTATCAAGTTTTAAAAAAGTATCCTTAGTACATGCTTCTGGAGTCTGGAAGTTCTATACTTAGTAGTACCTGCGTGGTATGACTGTCTTTCCTGTGTCATACCATGGTCAAAGGAGAAGGGTGGGTGGCTATGCATAAGACAAGATTTGAGGGGAAGCCTTAGTTTACAAGAGCTTACTCTAATTAGTGACAACTAATTCAGTTCCTCAAAAATTTACTCAGTGAAGACTTCCTAAAGTTCTCATCATCCAACTCTGCTAGGACAATAACCAACTTCAACATGAGGTCCAAAGGAGACAGACCATACCAAGCCATAGCACTGGTCCCTCTGTCTCATTAGTTAGAATTCTTAAAAGAGCTGTCTGACCCAGCCCCACTTACGAAGTGTCCTAGTTAAGGTGTATACCTATGAATCAATGAAGTGTGATCATGTAGACATGAACTTTCCCACACACAACAGTGAAGAAGTGTGAAAGCTCACTTGTAAGGAGTGGGGTTGGAATCTGCCTTTTATCCTCACACATGTGGAGGAAAACTAAAGACTGATTCCATTTCACATTGCAAGAATACACTGAGGTAAAAGAAACAGAATGGAAATATTGGATAATTCTGTTATTATCCAGGATCTAGTGTCTTTGGAACTATATAGATTCCAGTGATTTACTTCTAAATTCAGGCCAGCTATTTATTTATTTAAACGGTTTTTAATCTTTATTCTTACTTTATCTGTATGGGTGTTTAGCCCATGTGTGTTTGTACATTGTGTGTGTATAGTGTTGAGGTCAGAAGAGACTGTTGGATCCCCTGAGACTGTAGTTACAGTTGTGTATGATCTGTCATGGGGTGCTGAACCCAGGTTCTCTGGAAGAGCAGTCACAATTAACCACTGAGCCATCTCTCCAGTCCTCATTCCTGCTATTTCTGTTTGCATATTGTCAGCAACAAAATAAAAATAAAATAAAATAAAAGCTTTGTGAAAGACCTTTGAAGCAACTTCCAATTAAATTTTATAGATCATTAATCTCATTCAAAACCTGCATTTAACATAGTAATTATAAAACATTTTAAAGATTTCTAAAATTTTTTATTTTTTCTATATACATGCTTTTTTTTAAGTTTTGTTTGTGGTTCATTTTTAGCAGCCCCTTAAAGATCATCTGGCACCAAGACATACCTTTTAAAGTGTTAAGTGTCTGTGAATGATAAACAGGCTTTTATAAGTTCCTGAATGAAGTGTTGCCTCTGAAGGTCAACAAGTCCTGCCTGTAGACAAAAAGAAAGGAGCTGTCTGGGTAACCAGAAGCAGGTTTCTCAATGTGCTAGAATGGAACAGACATATGGAACAGACATACTAGAAATCAACTTGACAGATGAATTTTAGTTGTTGACAGAAATCTGAAAATGATGTTTTTCCTATTTGTTTATTTGGAAGGTATCTAGAATACAGAGTTAAAAGGAAACGCAAACTAAAACATGGAGCTAGGCTTCCTCATGTTTGCACTATACATGTTAATGTTGACTGATGGTTTATTTTCAAGGGATGTGGTAAAAAAAAGAACTCCTAACAGATGTAGAGATCTGTATCAAATCCTTAGGAACAGAATCTGCCTGCACTCCTGTAAAGAAATTTGTAAACCAGAATGGGAGATTTTCCCATTAGATGTTCTTTTAAATAAATTAATTTAAATGTCTGAGATTTGCAAAGGGTGATATTTTATATATATATGGCTTTGAAGTTAGCCTCTTCTACACACACTAGCGATATGTTTAAAATATTACCAGTCTTTCAGAAATGTGAAGATTTCAAAACATGGGGAGTAAACTTTCAGGGCTATGACAGACATGGTCCCATCTTCACATTTTCCGTTGCCCAGGAGAGAGAAATGCCTTCTTATGGATGCTTGGGAAGCTGTAGGGAGGCACGCTTCTGAGGGAATCTGTCAGAGGGCTGGATCGCAGGGAGTGTGGGGGCCAGCCCTTTCACTTTGCTTAAACAGTGGAGAAGGCTAACAAGACAAGCAATGGGGAGATACCTACTCCTCTCCAGTACTTAAAGAGAAAAATCTCCCGTCTGCATCCTCACTAAAATGTGCCTTCCTGGGACAAACATATGTGAGCAGTTGCCAAAGATTTCCCCTTGCTCATCTTTTAATTTATGTCAGACAAGTGACACATGGCCTCTTTAAAAATATGAAAACACAGCATGCTAGTTTTAAAAGATTTTTGGCTCTGTTTAATTTTGAATTAATTTCCCTTACTTGTCAAATTCTCTCATTTAACACTAACAGATTTATATATTGAATGGCAGATTAATTTGTTTGGCTATGGGACAAAAGATACAATAAGACTTCTGATTAAACTACTTTATTTTTCTTTAATACGTGAGCTATTTCTCTTTCCTAGTTGCTGCCTCCTCGGCATCTTCCCTCTCCTCCCTAGTCCTCTTCCTGTCCTTTTTCCCTCTTTCTTTCTCTCTCCTGTGTTTCCTTCTTGGTCTCTTTCTCTCCCTTTCTTCCTTCTTTCTCTCCCTCACTCTTTCCACTACTCAGATATATAACCTTCTATAAAATATGTCCTGAAAATGTAAAATTAACTTAAATTGAATCAATTTAGCATGCATGGATAGATCATGTAAGGACATATATCTCATTTATATAATAAGGATGTGTATCTCATTTATACATATTAAATATGTAATCTAATTAATTAAAGGATAGTTAATGCCTGATCGATGGAATTACCAGAATTAATATATGCTACTATCAGTGAAGACATTCAGATCTTTAGTTTCTCAAAAATCTAATTACAAATCCAGCAGGCATTTGCAGAGGCTCCTTATTCACATCTGCCTGATGCATTTGCCCACATCAATCTTTTATACAGAGTATTTAAAACATTCTAAAGATAAAGCTTTCTTAAAATGCAATTATAGAACCATTCACATATGTTTATATTTCAAGGGCATAAATTTAACATTCTCCCGTGCAGAGATTTTGAATTTTAACTAAACTTTCTTGCATATTACTGTTAGGACTTTTATGGCCTCAACTCTTGCTGCAGTCTTTTGCTTTGTTGTTGAGATGGTTTGAGCATAAGTTGCAAAATGCCCCCTTTTATTCTTCCTAATGTTGCATATCAGGAGTTAGCTATGATGTAATTTGCTCTTGAAGTTGTGAGACACTTTAAGTACTCTGAGTCATGCAACGCTTCAAATCCTATTTGAATTGAGGTTTAGCATCAATCAAAAATAACAAAGAATATATAGTTATTGGTACCAAGAAATAATGTACTAAGGTCATTCATTAGTCTATGGTGGTATCACCTTTGTGGCCCTTCAGTAAAGCTGTCCATCTGTTCGGGGTACTTAGAAGTGCCATTCTGTATTTCCTCTTGTCATGTGCTATGCATTTGCTGTAGAGAGTTTAATTCAATGTTTAGGAAAGCAAGTCCAGTGTCTAGCAGAAAGGGAAATACAATTATTGATAAATGCATAGATGTGTCAAAGGTGAAACTGTTACTCTTCCGAAGCAGCTAATGTATGGCTTCATTCTGTAAACACACTAAAATGTCACAGTCTATTTAAAGTCCTTTCCGTGTCCTATGAAGGAAAAGTAATGATGAGGAGAAGTGAAAAACAGCAGCGCAACGCGAATTCATACATATACTAGCTTACCATATCATTCAGATTCTTAGTGCTTTAACTCTCTTTCCCACTCTTATATAAAATGTCATTTGTATGATTTGGGTATCTGAGAGGCATCTGCTTACGACTATGTCACTTGGCTTAGAAACTACACTCTTGTGTTTCTAACATTAATCATTATTTTCCTTTAGAACACACCAATTCTGCTTTGATTCTTTTAAATATATTATAGGACTCAGTGTGTTACTTTTTTGTGTACAGTATTTCTATCAATGTTTTAGTAAGATTGGCTGACATTTAAAAATAATCTATTTTTATTTTCAATAGTGCCATAGATTTCATATTGATCACACCTACCCACCCTCTAACTTCTCCTAATGTCCTTCTAAAATTCATAATCTCTTTTTTAAAAATTGTATTGATAACCCTTTGAGTGCTGCTTCTTTGTATATGGGTGCTTCACCATGCCACGGAGCAAGTGTAACCCACCAGCAGCCACACCCCCGAAGGAGACTGCCCACTTCCTCATCATCCATCAAATACCAACAGCTCTTCCTTTAGGGCTAGGGTCCTAGGGCCTTTCCACAACCATACTGGAATTTAAAAAAAAATATTTCTATTGATTCTTTGGGAATTTCACATCATGCATTCTGGGCACACCCATCTCCCAGTCCCCTCATGTCTACCATCCAGCCCCGTGGCCCCCCACAAAATGAATAAAATAAAAATGATAATTATAAATATATAATTTGTGTTATCTATATACACAGTGGATCACTGTCAAACTCTCATTGGCCTGTCCCTTAAATAGACTGAGTTGTTCTCCTCTGGTACCCTGCCAGAAGCCATCAATTGTGGAGCGCTAAACTTAGCAATTCTTATCACAGTTTTTTAAGAATTCTCTTTGAAGATATCCTGTTTAGGCTGTTACTTTTTTGTGTGGGGGTGCATTGGGGGGTGGGGTAGAGGTTTCCTGGAAGCCTTCCATGTCCCCTTTTCTCATCTGTACGTCTGCAGTCACCCATATCAGTGCACAAGTAGCTTCCTTACACTTTACAGTCCTTGGGGGCACGGTTCGTGGACTGCTGCGTGTTTTCTGGTGATAACACAGATGCCGAACACGGTCCCCAGTTGCTGTAGGACGATAGACCCAGACTAGGCCCACTGGGGCAGCAGGGCACCAATCTGGTCCCAGGTGGCAATGTAGGCTATTTTCATCAATATGATCCCCCAGGGGCAGCACTGCCTACCGATACCAACACAGCTTCAGACTGCAGCCCAGACCCCAGACATCTGCATGCTCCCTGATGGTAACTCGCACCATGGACACCAGCACAGACACTGACTATAGCAGGACCTCGGCCCCAGATATGGCCCTCAGTGGTAGCATGGATCACCAGGGGCTCAGATGCTAGCGTAGGCCACTCCCATCAGCCTGGTCTTCACCTCTGTCGTGTCTCTAGTTCTGCCTCTCTCCAGTGTGCATCGCTCCACTTCTGTACCTCTGTCTTCCCACCGCCACATACTTGCTCATCATAGTGACACCCGCGGTAGGGGCAAGCCAGGGTGTCTTCCCTCATGCTGGAAATTTTAATGGCTTGATCTTGTGCAGGCGAGCTCAGCTACTGTTGGGCGATGCATCAACAGCCATGCCATGCCCGAAAGTCAACATTTCACAGTTCTTATAGTTCTTATTATCTGCCCATCTTGGGTATGACAGGCATGACAGCATCTCATTTATTTTCTATGCGTTACTTTTCTACAGACTAGATTCTATTCTTTGGGATTTTTTATTCCTTGAAAAGATTTCCCTCCAGGTTTTCTTGGGGGTAGCAGAGAGAAAATCACATACATATTAAACTAAATTTGTAAATAGTTGAGGAATATTCTTTTTTTCTGTTTTTAAGATAGTTTTTAAAATATATAATGCTAACATATAATTAAAATTATATTTATTAATTTCAGTGAATAATAGATAAATGTCTACTAAATCTTAAATAATGAATATTTAAATCTTCCTGGAAAATACATTTCTCATACAGAATTTGTATCTGGAATTTTCCCTCCAAGAGGGTGTTTTTTATTTATTTATTTGTTTGTTTGTTTGTTTGCTGTTACATTGAGGGGATGTTGCTACTTTCTAATTAGTAAGTTTAGCAATGCTGCTAAGTACCCTACATTGCACAGGGGAGCTCCCCTAAAAAGAGTACCCACCTAAGGATAGTAGTAAAGCCATGGTTGGTAAATCCTGCTCCAGAGCCTGATCACTTCTCCTCATCTACTTCTGGAATCTTCTTTCAGTCAGGTTGGGACTAATTCATCCTACGTAGAACCACACTTTCTTTTCTAGATTTCTTTCTCAAAAATCTGCTGATTATATGCCTGCCAGTGTGGTTCCATGAAATTGTCATCTCACACACCCATTTAAAATCTTTTAGTAATCTTTTATGTCATTTAGAGTAAAAGCCCAAAACCTTGGAGGAGTATTCAGATTTTTTACCCTTTAGGCCAAACCAATATTCTTGCAAAGACCACAACTTTTTAAACATTGTGGAAAATCGTGAGTGTTATTTATCCTCATAAGTTTCTCTAGCAGGTCTTTGAGATGAAGCCTTCAAAATGCTCAGTGGTCTAGGAGAAAGCTCACCATCTGAGTTGGGGCCTCTGAGAGTGGAGCATCGTCAGGCACTGTGTAGAGGAGGGTTGGAACAAAGTCATTCCTAGCAGCATTATTTCATGCCAAAATGACAAGTCCTGAAAATCCAGGCAGCTCTGGAGGAATGGGAACCTGTGTGATTTGTTGTTAAGATAATAAAGACAATAGTTTTGAAATACAGTAATGTTTTTTATTTTTAATTCTTTCTTGAATGCAACCTTTCTCTTTTCAGGCACAGACAGCCTCGTCTTTAAATTTATTTTTGTTTTTATTGTAATAAAACAAATAGAGTTCATGCTCACATTTTTTATTTCCCCCATGATTTTTGATTCATTGGTATGTTTCCTTGAAAACCTACCTTCGTTGAGAAAAAAAGAGAAAGTTTTTCAAATCAACTATATTTATGTCAGAAATAACCTTGAGGAATGTAACTGAAGAGTTTAAAAAGAAATCATTTTATAAACAAACCCTATTTCAGTTATGCTGGCTTCCAAGAATAAAAATATATGGAGTTTGAAAAAATGAGAGGGGACAGAAACCAGGGGCCTGAGTTAAACCCTAAAGTGTCTAAGGAAGACACCAGAGCATGCAATGGAAGCCACAGTTCAGTGAGTGTCTAGGATGGCCTGGAGTTTGCAGATGGCTTAGCTCTGCTCACGGGAAGCCGTATGAGTCAAATCCCACCCTCACCTTACAAGTACTATTCCAGACACAGGACATCTGTGTCTGCTATGAAGACAGTATTGCCACAAACACCAGTAGATCAACTGGGATTTGGATCAAATTAGGAGCACATCCCTGCTTATAATTTAGGAACTGCAGTATTCATCATGGTGCTTATATGGCCAGGGCAAAAGACAAGCTCCATGAACCACATACTCGTAGATATCAGGTTGTGAAGCCATAGAATTGGATGTGTCATATAAAGTAGAGGTCACCAAGGACACATCACAAGATTCAGGAGATAACACTACAGAGGAACAGAGGACACAACACCTGCTCTAGAATTCTTTCTCTTATTGTCTTGCCACATAAAAAAGTTCCAATTTGCTTTTTTTTTTTCCAAGACAGCTGGATTTCTCTGTGTAGCCTTGGCTGTCGTGGCACCCACTCTATAGGTCAAGCTGCCCACTCTATAGGTCCAACTGCTTCTGCCTCCCAAGTGCTGAGATAAATGTGTGTGCCACCACATCTAGCTTCAATAGCCAGTTTTAAATGTAAGGAAGAGAAAGGTGAGCCTTTGGGAAGGAGGGAAAAGGATCCAAGTAAGTAGTTAAAATTCAAAGAGATAATATAAATCCATCCAGTGACGTTTAAATGTTGACACAGTGGAGGCTGGAGAGATGGCTCAGCAGTTGAGGACACCTGCTGCTCTTCCAGAGGACCTGAGTTAGGTTTCTAGTGCCCATTTCTAACAGCTAGCTTACAGCCACCTATGACTCCAGCTCCAGGAGACGGGTGGCCCTCTTCTGGTCTCTCCAGGTATCCACATACTTGTGGTATGCACATATAACACAAATGAAGCTTTGAAAGTAAAGTGGTGAGCTCTTAGTAGCACACAGTTAGGAATAGGTGGGTGGATCTTGCCTTTGTAGATGGTGTGCCCGTGAACGCTGCTGCAGATCGCTGTTTCAATGCTGTGTGACTGGGCAGTTCTGTTCGGATCACTGAACCATTTACACAACAGCATACCCAATCCTCCACAGACAACCAACTTCTGAAGATGAGCATTTAAGACATGGAGTTTCTTTGCCACGAGTTAAGTCTGTCCTAGCAGCCTTTTGTGATGCTTAGCCTCGACAGTGCCAGCCACATCCCTTCAGACAGACAGCAAAATTTTGGCAACTTTTATGCAACTGACTGACTACTTTGCTACAGCTGCCGTGTCTGGTTGTGCTTGAATCGACTGCTTTCTCTCCCTCAAAGACACAAATTTTACCAGTAAAAGCACCAAAGACAGTTTCATGGCCACCAGGTCATCAAGACTTCAACATTCTAACTGAATTTTTTTATCCAGTTTAGGTGCTGTTAAGAGTGCTTAGTGTGGTCTCCATTAAAAAGCAAAATAAAACTCTTTAAAGAACATGGTTTGTAGTTTGTGTGTGTGTTGTCTCTTTGGGTGTGTTTCTTGATTTTTGTTGTTGTTGTTGCTTTTGTCTTTATTTTTCTAGAAAGAAAAAAAAAGAATGAAGTTGAGTGGGCAGGGAAGTGGGAAAAATCTGGGAGAAATTGGGGAAGGGAGAACATCATCAAATAAATTATATGAAAAAATTTTCAATAAAAAGTTTAAGATAAAAACACACAATTGACACATTAAATAGTCACTTGGGTAACTCATGCAAATATCCATCCATATGGGCAGGCATATTGGCTATAAACAGACAAAATGGTCTCTGCTAACTCACACAATGAATACATTTCTACACATATAAACAGTCACACATTTAACTTATGTATATACACATAACAGTAGAACATGAATAATTGCAACCGGCAAGTTGATAATAAATCTATTTTTGACTACACCGTTAATGAATGTAAGATAGCCACTACCTCTTATTATTACACTACTCAGTTAGAAAACATTCTGAGTCTAGGCAGGGGAGAAGGATCGCTAAATGTATTGGGAGGGTGAACAGGTAGGAGACGAGTCATATTGAAGGGGGAGCAGACACCAGTCTCTGGAGGACAGGTGGATCCAGGAGCAGCAGGCTGTCTCCCTGCCGTGGCTGCCAGCTGCTCACCATCTTCTTTCTAGGAGGAGGAAAGCAATTTCTAGGATTTGTCATTTGCTCCTCACCCAGACTTAGTAGCTTCGGCCTGTGAATACTGGCTAAGGACTCTTCCAGCAAAATATCAGTCAAAGCTATTGACAAGTTGAGGACGTATGTATATCCAGAAGCAGCAATTAATGCTAAACTAGCAGAGTGTGGAAGGCAGTAACAGAAAGAATGGATTAGGAATAGCAAGAAATTATTGAATGATTTAAAGTGACAGTAAAAACAAAAGCATGGATTGTGGGAGCATATTACTTTACAAAGAAAGAAAGACTGTTAAGGAAGAGATTAGGTAAGACCCTCTTGTCCATGGCTTTGATGCAATAGCAAGGAGGTCATATTAGCATTTTCCTCAGGAAAGGTCACTACGTTTAGGATCACAATTGCTGCCCTGTGGATACAGGGTGGGAGCAAGGAAAGTATACAGAGGAGAACATGGGGACAGAGGCTTTTGCACAGTCCAGGGTGTCTATGAAATCAACTCTGATTCTAGAGGAGATTGAGAGAAATGAATGATTCTGAAATGCATTTAGAGTAAGATAAAATGTTATGACGCAAGTAGAAAAGGGAGAACACAAGTTTCTGACCTGTCCGAAAAATGGGGATGGATGAAGAAGATGAAGAAGACATAAACGGAAAGGGGCTTAGAGAAAACCTGTAGCGATTGTGTCTGGAAAGCAAAGTTGGAATGCTACTGAACCTCTCTGAGGCAGGGATACAAAGTAGTGGGTTGAGAATGTAATGGACAAGCTAGGGAGCCAGTAAGGCATCTATGGAGTTCTTACACCATTATTGATTCTTTTATACACTGCGTATGTCAAGAGAAAATAAATCATAAGGCACAGAACAGAAAATATAAAGAGAAAAATCTACATTTATGTCTGTGTTCTTTACTTTGCAGGAAGAAAGCTTGCTGCATTAAAATTGTTCCCCAAAATGCAGTAGCTCAAAAATTTCCACAGCTTTGTAGCAATGTTAATTATCATTTATTATTCTTGAGATTTTATTTGAGGCATGATATAGCATATGAAAATTGGGTGTGGCTCCATAGTAAGAAGTATAGTATAGCTTTTACTATAATATAATATATTATATATAATATAATATATAATAGGTAATAGTTTTTTACCATACTATACATAGTATAGCTATTTGGGATTTTTGAATAGTTGAATCAAACCTTGTTCTTCAGGAACTATCCTGTTATATAAAATGACTCTCTGTGCTCTTGCCTTAGGGATGCCTGGAACTGCCAAAATGGTTGAGAGAAGTTACAAGCAAGCACCATAAAGTGCTGAATCTGAGAAAACAGTGCTGAAAAAACATTGTGACATTAATGTCTAGAAACAGACACCTGAAAACTCTGTGCGAATCAGGGACCTCAGCAGGCAAACCACTTGGAGGTGACACGTGGGCAGGGCTGGCTGGGCAGAACCTGTCTTGCATGCGTTTGTCTGGTGAGAGCTGCAGGGGGACTGACGTCTCTCACTGTAGCATTGCTGTATCTTGCTAATATTTTGTGTCACCAACTCCTACTATTAATACCCAACCATAATCCATCACCCCCACGAGGCTCCAGGTTGTGTCTCACTGAAAGTAAATATCCACTCCCAATGCCATAGAAATGTTTCTTCTAAGCCCCATTGCACACCTCCACTTCATGCACAGCTCCTGCCTACCCACTCTTTTCCCTTTTACCCTTCAGATTCCCACTCCTTCCTGCGAACCTAGGGTCCTTACAGCATGCTCCAGCATAAAGGAGAATGTATCATGGATTCAGTGCTCTTCTCTGTGCAGAGACAACCAAGGGAATACTCACAGTAGAGTCATCTTCTGAACCTATTCTCAGTTTTACATAGACTTTATTTGATGGCCGGTTTTATGGTTTTATGGCTCTCCACACCAAATCCTATGTCCACCTTCCAGCAATATATTCCCAACTATACAGTTTTTATTTGCTGATTCAGAATATTATGTGTGTTTACAAGACACATTTGAAAGTTATTTTTTTAACTTTAAATAGGTGACTCAAGATGTACATCCATCAATAATAGGAAAGTACATTTGGTTGAGATCCAGTAGCTATCCTAAAATCTGATCCAGAATTAATTATATTAAATATTTACAGAAAGAGTAAAAACACAAAGATGAAAGCTAACGAGTAAAAGCTTTTATCCTTTTGTAAATAGACTCAAGTCTACCACAGGAGTCCAGTGCTTTGTGGATGTTAAAGCAGTGTAACCGAAGCTCAAAGCTCAAATTTCAAACTATCCCATCCACATCCACACAAGTGTGTAAGCATATATGTACACTGTTTATACACCCTTACATATGTACATAATATTCATATACATAAACATGAATGTACATATGCACACAGTATACACATTCAGACATAAACACATATGTGCACACATATAAGTATACTGCCTATACACATGCTTCTTATATCCAATATATATGCTGTACATACACATGGAAATATGACATGTGGGAATATAATATATAGTTATACATAATGTATTCTTGGAAAAATTCTGCTAAGCAAATAGAGAAAGAAATACTATCAACAGTTGACTTAGTTGTTTTCGGCTTTGATTGTCATGAGACTTATGAATGTCACGGCAGGGCTTTTTCTTCTCTTTCAAGCCCTGTCTGAGATAGCAGTTGATAATCACACATAGAACCTAATCATACATTCAGGGCATGTAGATTCTTAGCATCTCCCTGTAGATTTAAACTATTAATGTAAATATATATATATATGCTTTGTTTTATTGACTTAATTGCACAGTACACCCTAGTGAGCTGTTCAACTTAGAATTCAAATATGAGAGCTCACTGATGGTATTTTAATTAACAGAAACAATGTTGAACTCAGATTAAAGTGAAAGCACCCTGAAACAGAAGGCCCCAAAGCTTGCCCCTTAACCACTGCTGCTGCCCCAGTAACTTCCAGAGTGGGAGCGACTCCTGGAAGGAGGAAGATTTCACCCTACTCAGTGTTTTTCATCTCATCTCAGTGGCCTGTGGGTTTGGCTCCTGTGTGTCTTTTAAGTGGTAATTCTAATCTTTGAAAGTCCATTTTCTCCCCATCTAGGGGAGCTTCCTGTGATCTGCAGCCAAGAGAGCTGGAATGAACTCAAGTTATTAGCGCATTTATCATTAGCACCTAGAGCTGGTGGGGGGAAGATTGCAGACTGCTTGGAGTTTTACAGGGAGGGAAAGAGTGCAGAAGAGAGAAGGATTATAAAGGGGCAGAGAGAGAGAGAGAGAGAGAGAAAGAGGGAGAGAGAGAGAGAGAGAGTAATTTCAGGGAAACTATTTTCTGTTTATGGAACAAGAATGCCTTTTTGTTTATGTAAGTTAATCACAAAATATCCATGCTCAAATAAATTCCCACTCATCTATATTGGTTTTTTGCCTTTCCCTGCCCCCAGTATCATCAAATTCTGATTAATTCTGAGTCAAGTCTCAGCTCTGCTGCTTGGCATGGGATTACCTCAGACCTGAGCAAAGCCAAGACGGAATGACTGGAAATGGGCAACTGTCCTTTTAAATGTGTTTGCATGTACACCTGACTAGATGCATGTAGAAGGAGAGTTAGAACAGTATATCAAAAATAAGTCTTCCGTGTCCTGTGATGCAACCAAGGGATGTAATGACAACATCTGTATCTGGATGGGTCCAGAGTCACAGCTCTCCTTGGGGTTTGTTCTGAAGCTCATGTATTGTGTGGACAGTGGTTCAGAAATGTTAAAATCAAAACTACTGTGGGAATGGACATAGCAGGAAGGCTGCTGGTGGTGCCCCATGAAAAGAGCATTTATCTCCTAATAAATAATATGATAAAACATTAAACAAATACGATACATTTTTAAAGCTAAATGAACTAATAAATGTTATAACTAACTTTTTTATAATTTTTGGTTTAGGGGTTGAAAACAAACTGTCTGGGAGCAGTTGTGTTAGAGCTGAGCCTCTGAGGCATTCTGAGAGTCGGGTCCAACACGGCGCACGGGAAGCTAAAGCTGAGTGGCCTGTGATCCGCGTCACAAGAGAAAAGGGGCGCAATGACAGATACTTCTGTTACCACACAACAGAAATCAGATTCCACTACTTAACAGAATAAAGAGCCTTTAAAGTTAGCCTGTGAGGATAAAATGGGCAGCCACATTGCGGATCTTTGAAGGGGAAAATCCTCGGGTGCTACTTTGGTAGCTCACAGCTGGCCTCTTTCCCCACCTTGGAGCCTCAATATCCACAGCTCAGCTATCTATAGCTGTGTCTGGGGACTGGAGGGCTTTCAGCAGCTAGGTGTGGTAGTTGATATGTTTACCAACAGAAAGGTCAACAGCAGCTCTCAGGCATACCAATTAACCCCTGGCATCTTTCTGCTCGGATTGGTTTAGGTTAAATGCTTAGCAGACAGCGATGTATAATTTGTTGATTGGCTTAGGTAAGGCTATGAATCGGAAGGAGAAGTGTCTGCTTTCCCTGAATGTGAGTCCCCAGTAAGGAGATGGAAAAGGAGATGAAAGAAGTGGAGGCAACAAATAATGTTGGTAAAAGAACCAAGCAGGAACTCTGACAAGTACCCTTAGAGGTTTCATTTTTAGCAAGGCATTGCTCAAACATTTTAATGGCAAAGACTGACGTGTCAATTGGAAGGTGGAGGAAGTGTGGAGGACGGACAAAGCTGTCTATGTAATCTTTCAGCACAGTGAACAGATGTTAACGTAAGGAACATGAAAGTGGAGCCACCATGACACGTTTAGTGACATTGGGGAAAGTTTCATTAGCTGTAGCCAGATGTGTAACAATAAAACATAAATCTCAGCAGCTGTTGAGAAAGAAATCACACCTTACTGGGAGAAGTTTTTGGTTTGGTTTGCTTTGTGTTTCAGTTCAAGCAGAAGCTGCTTCATGGAAAGAGTGAATTAAATGTGGTAACGACTGGGGTCATTTGATGTCATCAAGACCCAGCAGATATCCCCCTCTTTCCTTGCCCCGTGATCTCTTCCTTCTCTCTTTCCAGCCTTTTTTCTTTTCATCATTTTTTAGAATTCAGACAGAATTTATTCCTTTTTAAAATCCATTTTACATATCAACCACAGTTCCGCTCCCTCCCCTTTCTCTGCTCTCCCCCACACCTCCCCTCAACCCACCCCCACCCACTCCTCAGAAAGGGTAAGGCCTCCCATAGTGGGTCAATAAGGCATGGTCCATTCAGTTGAGGCAAGAGCAGCCCCCCTCCCTCTGCATCAAGGCTGAGTAAGGCATCCCACATTATGGTTTGGGCTCAAAAAAGTCAGATCCTACTGCCAGGGGCCCCACAAACAGACAAGGTTACAAAACTGTCACCTACATGCAGAGGTCCTAGTTCGGTCCCATACAGGCTCCCCAGCTGTCAGTCTAGAGTCTGAGAACTCCCACAAGTGCAGGTCTCTGTGAATTTCCCCATCCTGATCTTGACTCCCTTGTTCATACCAATCCTCCTCCCTCTCTTGGACTGGATTCCTGTAGCTTGGCCTGGTGCTTGGATGTGGATCTCTTCACCTACTTCTATCAGTTACTGAATGAAGGTTCTGTGATGACTGTTAGGGTAGTCATCAATCTGATTACAGCGGAAAGTCAGGTCAGGCACCCTCTGCACTATTGCTAGAACTCAAGACACTAGACATCAAAATACCAGATAATCCAATTTAAAAATGGTATACAGATCTAAACAGAGAATTCTCAACAGAAGAATCTCAAATGATGAAAGACATTTAAAGAATTGTTCAACAGCCCTAGTCATCAGGGAAATGCAAATCAAAATGATACTGAGATACCATCTTACGACTGTCAGAATGACTAAGTACAAAAATACTGAGGACAGCCTATGTTGGAGAGGATGTGGAGTAAGGGGAACACTCCTCTACTGTCTTTTTTCTTTTTCCCTTCTTATCGTGAAAAACTTAATCACATAGAAAATTGAAAATCCTGTATAAGAAATGTCTGCCTATAAGCATTCCGTACTGCTCTTTCATCTTTTGTTCACATTTATCTAATCTGTGTATTACTAAACACGTGAATCTGGAAATAAAGACTTCATCGCTGGCATTTTCTCATGTCTGCAATGACAGGACCCAGCTTAGGAAACTATTAATTCCCTAATAGGACTGCTTTTCAGTTCATGCTCAAACACTTCCTGTTTTTTTCCTAAGCGGATTTTTACATGTAATCAGTTAAAAATCTCAATCCCATTGTAATAAATGCCAGGCACTTGGGTGCCATGGGACAGCATGTGCTGAACCACTGACCAGACTCATCTCGAAGCTTCTCAGGAACATCTTCTAGCATTTCCAGGTGTGAACCTTTGTTGGAATGTAACAGACATCACCACTAATCATAATATAAGCATTTGGGTCTATTGTTTGTTTGTTTTATTCATGTCTCTAATGGGTATTATAACCCATTAGTTTTGAAGTTTAAAAGTGATAATGTGGACTTTGTGCATAGAAAAATGGCAGGAGATGTATGGATACAGAACATTAACTTAAAAACTCCTAGTGTGAAATGGGAAACTTTGAAGGAAGTGCTTGTTAAGTTTAATCACCACAGACTGGTATAAGAGCAGAGGAAAGTCACATCCGAAACAGAAAAGCAGCAGGAGGTAAAGGTCCTTTAAAGTCATACTATGTGAGCCAGGGAAAGAGACCCATGAAGGGCAGAAAATCATTCCCCAAGCAGGGACACTAGGCTCAGATCTGAAATGTATGTTAATCCTAACACCAGTGTGATGGAGGAGGGTCATCTGTCTATGTGTTACTTTCATTGGTTAATAA
>LOJH01002096.1:16846-44649 GCA_001685095.1 Ellobius talpinus
TCTCTCTCTCTCTCTCTCTCTCTCTCTCTCTCTCTCTCTCTCCTGTGTGTGTGGCCAGAAATTGAAATTAAATGTGTGCCTCTAGCACTTTCCACATTATTCTCTGAAAAAGAGATTTTCTCTAAATCTAGGTCTCCATAGTTTAGTGATACTTGCCTAACAACCAAGTCCCAGGATCCTTCTGTTTCCTCCTGCACAGTACTGGGATTGAAAATTCTTACTGGCTTTTACTTGGGTTCTAGGAAAGCCTTTTAATCACCAAGTCATCTCCCTGGCCCAAGAGAATACTTTACTGCTTTTTTTTCAAACATAAGCATTGTCTCCCCATTGCAAGTGATCTTTTCCAGAGTGTTAGTACAGAATATGCATGTACAGAAGAGATAGTTTCTTCCTACGGTGTGAAAGGGAGGGTGGTGTTCTTACTGTGCATTATAAGAGGCCAATATTACCTTTTGCCTAAAGTGAAATCTATGGTGTTGTGAATCTAGTTTTTTTTCCTTTTCTAATATCCCATATGGGACTCAGAGACTACCACCACCACCAAAATGTCAAAATGTTAGTTTCATCATTGCCATGGCTGTGAGCAATGAACAGTTTATAATCTCAACCCCAAAAAATTTTGTTTAAGCCCAACATCTTTGAAAGTGTGTTAAAGTAATGCAGCAACTTACTGGGAGAATAAAACACCAGAACATCTGCTATCCTTGATAGACTATGGTTGCTTTGATATCAGCTGTTTTGTGCAACCATGAATTGCATCCTAGCAACTTTGCTTCTATCCATGATTATCTCAAGTTTGATTACATGTGAATAGCAGGGAGCAGGGATAGACCATGCAAACCAATAGTAGCCAGTGGCTGAAGAAGAGCAAGTCTGACCAAGAATGACAAAGGTAAGTTTCATAAGAGAAGCTGTAGTCTCAGATGGATGGTACTAGAAAGTACAAGAAGGACATGGTACCCCTGCAATTCCACTCACAATCAACCTTACTGACCGTATTTGCAATCACCCCTTGGGCTTAACCTTGAGTTTGTCTATGGAGCCATCTCCAGGGAAGTTTAACTGAGGGAAAACTCACCTTGTATTTGAGTGACACCAACTGGGATGTGGTCCTGAACAGAATGAAAAGGTGACATTGAGAAAGTGAATTTTGCCCAGCAATACGAATTTCTCCCTGCTTCCCAACTGTGGACACAATGCAGCCAACCATTGCTTCAGGTACCCACTCTGCCATGAAGCACTGCATCTTCTCAAACCTGGAGGCAACACAAAGTCTCCTGGTGATGGTAGCTTTTGTCCCTTAGACAGACAAACAAACAAACAACAGGAAAACGTTACAGTGTGACTTAGGAGGCACAACTACTGACAGTTTACAATGCAACTGTACAGAGTAGCTGCTCTTCAGGATGGAGACAGTAGGGATCTTCTACGTAAACGAGAACCATAACTGGCTGAGCATGCGCCATGATAGCAGCAGAAGGTCCGCATGCATAGGGACACAGCATGGTTCCAGGACTCCGGCTGCGCGAGTTTTGTGAGTACATCTTAATGAATTAAGCTTTTGCTCGAGGTCACAAAAATTCTTACAGTAGCAGGAAGAAGCCATTTATTCTTTATGTTTTCGATATCTGTAACCTAATAAGTATACCAGCCATTTATTATCACATATACTTTGTGTTTGGCACTGTGCTAAACACTGTCACTGTGCTACTTAGCATGAGAACAGCTGTACAAGGCCAGCACTATCACTAACTTCACCCAGTGGCTGGAGATAATAGATTTAGAAAGACAGACTCTAAGAAAGAAAGGGACTTCACACTCAGGTCTACTGGTCCCAAATACCTTGCACATAACCATCATACCTATGGTTTCTTTGTGTTCATTTTCCAACCTAAAACTGAAGCACTTTGATTATCCAGCATGTGGCTTTGCAATAGCTTCGTTTGTCTTAATTTCACATTTATCTTCAATTGACACTCATAGAGTAGTTCTACTTCTTATTATCAAAATGATTAAGTCACAAACACCAGAGTATACTTTTGGCATTAATCCCATTATTTAATTCTGTTTCATTGGTTTTGTGTTACTCTTGAAGGAAGAAAATACTATTTTTCATATCTTTTTTGTTGTATTATATCTATCTAGAATTTTGAAAATGACAATTCTTTTCATGCATTCTAATATTCTTAATTTTATGGTATATTCTGGTAATACTATTGTGTGCTTAAAGATCTCTGACTTCGTAGGGTAAGAACAAATGTTCTCAATTTGTTGGATTTTTTTCTATTCTCAAGTCTGGAAAAATATTTTTTTGGAAACTCTCTGCTTCCCAGAATTCAGCAAAAGCTCATTAAGAGTTTGGTCTCTTGAATAAAGAATTAATAACAAGTTGAAATTAGATAGGCTCCAATGATCTCTATTTTAAAGTTAGGACATGTGCCAGGGGTGCAACTTGACTCTGCTAAATCCACAGAGTCCCTGATCTTATCTATTTACATCCTCTGCTTCTTTGGAAAGGAACAGGGCGCAGCTAGCAGTGGAGTTTGCTCAAAATATATCTTCCTGAAACTTGGGAAAATCTAGCTGCACAGTGAACCAAACCAAGGTTGGGGAATGCAGGGCCAGTACCTCGATCTTGAGGAGAGACGTCCACAGTGTCCATAGTCCTGTATTGTCCATCTCGTTTGATTTCTTGTGGAAGGAAATAGCTTTCTTTTTGCCTCTTTTAGTGTCAATTTCAAAAGAAAGACAAGATCTACAAGTACTTGGTATGCTGTAACTTATAACATTACTCACTTATATTCCCTTGGAAAATGTTTACAAGAATGAATTCCTCTGAATATTTTTGGTTTATTTCTAGTTGCTGATGAATGCTCTAAAGGACACATTTGAATTCCTTCCATTAATTCTGGATCACTGTTACTAACGAAGCACAGGGAAATTATGGAAAGAAATGCAATGCAATGGGAAACTTTTTCGTCAAATAACAAACGTTGGGCATTAATATCCTTTGTTGTCAGGGCATTAGATTTCATGGTAAAAATAAGCCATGGTTTTCATTATTACATTTCCATTACTGGTATTGAATGTCTACGCTCTCCTTAGAATGATTACTTTGTGAACTGCTTCATCAATACCTGAATTCTATGGAGCACTGTGGAATGTTCAAAAATATGAGGTTCTAATAATAGCAGATAATTATTAAGTCATCACATTCAAATCCTGTTGTCATGACATCTTAATGAAATTATGCAGCTTTTGGAGAAGGGTTTATAGCAAATAAGCCTCCAAAGATTTTCATGTGTAACGAATGCCAATATTTGATTTACATTTATTAACTTTATGAAGCATAATAATCTCTAATGGTACAAGGCATTGAAAATATGCAATATTGCTATGGACTTAAAACTGCTTCTAGTTGTGACAGCAGCTGACTTAACGAGCCGGTCCCAGTAATAATTGAGTTTCTGTGCTTTTCTTTTAATTTTGCTACCTGATGCTACCTGAGAGCAGTCGACTTTATTTCAGAATCCCATTAGGTAGCATTATAAGATCCTATTTCCTGGGGTTTTAAAATCTAATTGTCAGTCAATGCACTACAGCAAGCCTGGCCTGCCTTTGATTCTCAGGGCTCTTCGTGGTGGGAAAAAAAACAGAAGAAGTACGCTCCATCATCCTGTCAAGGAGGTTTCTTAACAAATTACCTTTCCTCTCAAAAGAAAACACACAGAGGCGTTTTTGTTGCTTTAACAATTCTTATAGTTCATATCTTCCTTTCTGTGCTATTACGGGAATCAGAAACTGAATACCAGTGCCTAGCCCAGACAGGCTGACAACTGATGTCTTTAAGATTTATGAAGAAATGTAAGTATGTAATGGCTGTAGCAGGCTAAGCTATGCCGCTCAGGATTCTTAGACCTGCTTCTGAGCCTTTCCTTTGTCTCAGACAAAAATCACCTACAAAGATTTAACCTGACCTGAAAGAATATTGGGACCTGAGAGAGACCTGGAATTTGAAAATTAATGTGTTCATTTTTCTTTAGGTATTTGGTGATAAAATGTGTCCTCCATATCGATTAAAAGTACATAATTTAAAAAGCATTAAGCTTTCTATTTTCTACTTCTGGCACATGGTTGTTTTTATAAAAATTTTAAAATCACACTTTTTTTCAGTGCCATCCAATTAATGGTGGGTTTCCATTAAGTCTCACTCTTGCTATGATTCCATAGTGAACAGCCCAAAGTCAGAGAAACACTAAGTCATGTATTAAATTAGCTAGATATTTTTGTAAACCCAGGATAGACATATTTAGAGTATAAGGATTTAAACTCTGAGGAATTTTTACAAAGACAAAAATTTATCTGTAGCCCATACAAATTGTGTGTTCCTTACTAAGTCTTCCTTCTGTGTAGGTATACCCCTCTCTGTATTTAAATAAATGTCTTTTAAAGGTCACAGAGAGAAGGGGCAGCTGTTTGAACACTGTGATAGCAAGGTGGTTTATGTCACAGTTCCTGATGGACCAAGGAGAAAGAAATAAAGCCATGTCTGTCTTCCTCCAAGATATTAAAGAGTCTGTTCATTTGTTTTTACTTTGAACTGGGAACACCGCTTCACAAGGGGTTTTGAATTGATCTGTCAAAACACACTGAAGAGGATCTACTTCCAGTATGGAGTTCACCTGATTGTTTCTGTCTCCCCTGAATGTTTTAGTCCATCTGTGACTTCTCTAGATTTCATTAAGTGCATTAGGCTCTGAGGCTGCAAGCTCAGCTCTTCTCTCACAGAGTCTGCGGCAGATCATCTGGATTTACAGTTGAGCTAGCCTGGTTACAGCAGCATATGCATCTTGCTCCAGAGCTTGCTGGGGCACCTGGGACTGAGACACTCGCCCCTATCTCATTTCCCATTGTTTCACATAGGAGACTTCACCCCCAAAGGGGTCAGCTCCAAACTAGTAAAATTTTCCTCATAAAGGTAAACACACAAGAATAATTATAAAACAGAATTATATATTCATAAAAACTCTAAGAAACTCTAAATGAATAAAAGTCAAATCAAAACATACAAATAAAAACAACAAAATACTTTATTGCCCTAAAATGATAACAGTTCTAGAAATACAGGAAAAAGGATCGTTCCATAGGAAAGTGTTCACACCAATGGGCACATGATGGTCAAAGACTGTGCCAGATGCTAGGTGTAAAATTTTAAATGCTTTAGTTCCTTAGCTATTCATAGTCTATCTGAACATAACCTTAACTTTAGCTTTTTTTTAAGACACAATCATGATACCATATGGGACTTTTTCACAGCTGGAGAGGTTTTATAAACCTTGGTCTTCATGACTCCAAAGTCACAGCTCACTGCAGTCCATATGCCGTGGAGTTCTTGGAACAGAAAGTCAAAGTTTTGAGCTTTGCTCTTTTGGCTCTTTTTAGCTTTACTACATCCTTGCTTTCAGTGCTTTCCATTGACTTGTTTGAGTGCAAAGACATTGATAAATGCCCAAGCACACCATTTTATTTTGTAGACTGTGCTGAGTTCTCTTTACTTTAGGCCATTGCTTTGAAATATAAATAAGTATAAATAGAATTGAAATATGCCATGAGTTTCTGAAACACAAACAAACCACCAGCATAACACATCATAAGAAAGAACAGACACGGATATCAGATCAGACAGGATCTTTTAAAAACTCGATCCAAACAGAGTTTCAGAGGCCACCGTCTTGCAGTTATTAGGGATAAATGTGGGGAATTGGGAGACATGTTTTTATTCATGTTCTTTGACTTCTGTCCACAGACTGTTTCACTGCAGTTGTAGTGAGTTGACACCTACTTGATCTAAGCAAAAGTTTGTCAGCCGCAGATTTGTTATGAAGAAATTGAATGAAAATGAAGTTGCCTAGGGTATGGTAAACAAAGGACTAATGGGGATTTTAACTAGTGTTGCAAAATAAGAGTCATCAAAGAGAATTTGCAGGCAAATTATAGGATGTTAGCTGTTTCTACGAAATACCTTCTTTTATGTTTAGAACAGTCTCAGCCAAGTGGAAGGAGCTAAATGCATTAAAATAGGATCTTGAAACTTGGCCCTACTGTTAGAGAAGTACAATTTATCCATGGGACACACAGACCAAACAGCTGAGATTAACAGCCAAACACAAGGTAGTGTTTACTTATCAGAGTGATTTTGAAGAAAGAAAATGTCTAGAAAGGCCTTGAAAAGAGAAAAACAAAAAATAAAGCAAAGAAATCCACCAAGGATTAGAATCTGAATAAACAGGAAAGGAAAACCAATGCCTTGCATACTGGACTACTGCAGACCTCTTCCAAACCTAGTGTGTGGTTAAGAACTCCACTAAATCACAAAAGGCCAATAGCAGCCTGCAATTTGTTCTGTGGCTAGAAACATCAACATAAATTCTCACAGATTAAGAGTTTTCCATCTGATTTCAGGATTCTAAGGATTCTAGATTCTTTTTTTTGAGGGAGGGGGAATTTAAAAAAAAATCTCTTGTTTTGTTCTAGGCTGGTCTCTGACTCACTTCGTCATCTCGTGTGGCCTGGAGTTCACGACACTCTTCCAGCCACAGCCTGTTAGTGTTCAGATCCCAAGCGTGGAACACTATATCTGCCTTTCCTTCATTCAAGGAATTCCTCCCACAAAAAAAAAAAAAACTGTATTAAACACCTACTGCCACAGCACACTTCATGGAAGCTACCCTGAAATCAGCTTTCCAATAAGGCTGTGTCCTCGTGTGTGGCCTGATAGTAGCCAGGATGAAGTAAATGAGGCTTGACCCAACAGCTCTGCTTTGGACTCTATGTTGGGTACACTTGGATCCAAGATATGTGTCAGTTCAGGTATCTACTGTTTGCTTATTCTAATATCTGGACAGAGACTTCATTTCTGCCTCAGTAGTATTTTCAATCCTAACACACTGTATTATGACGAGAACCAATCTGGTACCTGCAACTAAGATTTGTACTTAGCTTCTATGACGCACAGCGTAAGAAGGAATACAGTCCCACTCGCCAGTGCGAGCCTGTAGCTGCGGTATGACACCCACTATCGTAAGAATTATCTACTAGGAGGCGTTTTAAGCAGATTATCTTGAATTTCTACGTTGCTACTAAAAATTTGCTGTGATTTCAGCAGAACTAATTATTCGAACTACTTGGGGATTATGTAAGACCACAGGCACGTATCAAGCTGAAGATACATGTTAAAATTTTAGATTCAGGGAAGAAGTAACACTTGTATGACAAGGTATGAGGAAAATATTTCTGTTCTATTGAACAGATTTAGCCATTCTATAAAATATTATATTTAATATTTGTCCTATGTTAGGTATGGTTCTTCAGAACCAAACACCAAGAACAAAGACATACTTATTTGCCTGGAGAAGTCCACCTGTTTACATCTTCAGAGAACACAAGAATGATGGAAAGAACAAATGCAAGCTAAGGGAAGCTATGTATGTTTCCCCAATCCTCATAGGGGCTATCTGGAACATCATGCCAGAAACATATTTCTGTAATGGCAGGTAATAGTGCCTTTGGATATTGTGGCATAAAGCAAGTTTACAGGCAATCCCTAATAATCTCTCTTTACTTCCTTCTTTTCTGGCAGATAGTTCCTTAAAAAAAAACAAACTGTTTTATAAATAAATATAATAAAGCTCTTTCCAAATAAATTTTTAGCACAATTAATAAAAACTCAGAGACAGATATTGGAGTTCATCCTGAAGGTCCAAAGAGCAAAGCAGCCAGCCACTGGCTCATACCTCTACCTCAGCTAGAAAATGGTGATCCTGCCTCCAGGAATCCTCAGAACGAGACTGTCTAGAGAGCCGATTCCTCCCATTTTATAATCTGCTCTAGCTCTGGGATTAAAGGCATGAACCACTACCACCCAGTTTCTATGACAAACTAGTGTGGCTACTGGGATTAAAGGTGTGTGTCACGTGTCACCACTGTAAGGCTGACCAGGGTGGCTGTTTTTCTCTCTGATCTTCAGGCAAGCTTTATTTATTAAAATACAAATGAAATATCACTACAATATTTAATGCCATTTAATGATTTTTTTCACAGTTTGTCCTGGTTATAGAAGGTAGCAATGGAATTTTATACTCTACTCTTACATTAGGGGTTAAATAAACTAAGATACCAGTTGTTAGAGGTTTAAAAATCAACCAAAGCAAAGAGATAAAGGAAACTCAAGGTATATATTTCAAATACACCAGTAGAGTCAGACAGATGGGACTAAGGAAAATGCACTGAGGATCAATTTGTTTCCATTATCCCCATCACGAAGATTAAAAATATTTGTGTCTACATTTATTTATTTCAATTTATTAGTGTCAGTACTGTGACAATGAGCTTGCTTTGTAAAATATTCCTTATTATTGTCTAACTTAATGGTAAAGGATCACATTTGTAAGCAGAGGATCCACTTACAGCTACATGAAAATTTGAAAAAGACAGACTAAAATTTCTCGTAGCAGACAATCTCTGTAAGTGAACAGCAAGTATGTAATTCACAATTCTGAGTAGATAGAAATACACCAGTCGCAGAAAAACTAAAATATATAGGCACAAGCTAAATTGTGACAAAATTATGTATATAAATTTGTGTGTGTGTTATGTGTGTATGCTTTCTCTCTCTCTCGTGTGTGTGTGTGTGTGTGTTTGTATATGTGTGTGCAAGTATGTGAGTGCAGTGTGTGGTACATTGGAGACAACAATAGGCAAGAGGTCACATATAGATTTTTCTAGCAGAATCTCGTTGTTGCTTTCCACCATGATGCTGGGTGAGCTAGCTCTACTGTCACTAGTTAGCTATCTGCATCTGGGTATTCCTGGACTCCTGTCTCTGACTTCTTGTTATTAGATGTGTGTGTGTGTGTGTGTGTTTCCCATGATTTTTACGGGTTTGAACTCAGGTTTTCACACTTGCATGACAATGTTTTGTTTACTGAGCTGTCTCCCAAGACCCAAAAACACTTTTATATAGGAAATATTTAAAAATTGAACAAACTCTAATAGAAGACAAGGTATCTATTGAGCCAGAGAATCTATGTGACTGCTAAAAAAAAGTAAACATCACAAGATCAAACTTAGTTGAGCCTGAGATGGAAGAAGAATGCTAAACATCCTAAAATGATATAGGCCAAGTTAAAAGTGAGGGATAGAAATAAAAAAGGGAAAGGAAGTTCTTAGGAAAAGACAAAACAAACTAAAGAAACCTTAAAATACAGTGAAATAGGGGGCATGCCTCTGAGAATGTGAATTCAATGTTCAGCTTTGACTCTCCCGATACACTTTCCACTGATACTGGAAAACTCGCTGCAGAAAGAGCTCGCTGAGGTGTCCAGGGATGCTAGGGGAGCTCCTGCGGCAGCATACAGAAGAAAGCAAGTGGAATGGGAACAGTGCAAGGTGCATGAAGGTTGCCTTGGAAACACCTTCCTCAACTGGGAGAAAAGTGTGTTTTTCCTATGGAGGTGATATTCAATGATTTCAAACAGGGGCTTGCTGACCTGACACCATGATCCCAGCAAGCTCTGTCTCACCACTGTGTAGGAATGAACCAGACAAGGTACAAATGCATGTAGATACATTCAGTTCAAGAACTGAGCAACCCAGGACAAAAGATCCAGTAGAGGGTGGGCATAGATACTGGTGATCCTAGTACTTGGGAGACTGAGGCAAAAGTCTCAGCTCTCATGGTTTGAGGAAATTGTCTGCACCTAGCCTATGCTACCAAATCTTTCTCCTTTCCTCTTGAATGTAAAGTCTTCCATTGCATGATGTTGTACAGCACGAAGCCTGACATTCTTGGCACCAGTTCCCTCTGAAATATAAATCCAACATAGTCTCTCCATTTTTCAAAACAGGCTAAGAATTCTTCTGTGACTGTGATATTGAAATGAGTCTTTGGTATGTGGATCTGGATTTTAATATTGCTATTAACTAAAACAATGATTGCTGTCCATTTATTTGGAAATAAGGGGAAATATGTTTGGAAATTTTTGCCTTGGGTGACATAATCATGTGTTTATAGATACCTTGATTTGAGATTGTTTTGGAGATATTACCAAAGTTAGGAAAAAAAATAATATTAGAATACTGAGAACTTCAGAGTCAACAACCTCCTGGAAGACAAGTACCTGTGGGAAGAAGTCTAAGACATTAGGAGACTCAGTGTTTATCTTGAAGATAACTTGGCTTCCCCAGCTCCCATCTATTGTTGCTGCTACTGAACTAATTGACTCCATCAAAGGGTACTTTTTCCTCCTCTTTTAGTTAAGTCAAATTCAAACTTCTGAGAGGGATAACTTAAGAGCTAAGGTACTAGGATAGAGAGCAGAATATTTGTCCTTGAAGATTCTGTTCATCTTCAACAATGTAAGCAAAGAGACAAGAGAAACTTATTGCCAGTAGGAGAAACACAGTAAAGAGGGGGACTAGAGGTTGCCTATTAAAATCATAAATAAGATTACAGACTTTTGGAATTAAGTACCTGATTAACAAATTAAATCAATTGCTTTAACGATATTATATCACAGTGCAACTATACACATGTATACAAACACATGATGAATTGGACTTTTAACTCAGAGAAGGAAGAGTTTGAGTTCTAGCATGTGTACTAAACATTTCACATTGTGTCAATGGTTTAATGAAATACTAACACTGTTGAAGTATTCACATAATGAATGACTGCTACTGAAACTTAGACAATAGTCATCAATAGTATTCTAACAGGCATTGCATGAAATACTTAAGTAATATAAACAAGGAAAGAGAAATGTACACAGCATATGTTGGGCAACACAATCACTTATTTAGATAAAATAATAGCAATAATTAATAGTATTATTATTTAATTGTGACTGTGTGTGCCTCTATGTGGGTTATTGCGTGTGAGTGTCGTGCTGACTGAGGCTAGAAGATGAGCGTGGTTATCTGGAGCTGGAGTTACAGGCAACTGTGAGCTGCCCAATGTGAGCACTGGGAATTGAATCTGAATCATCCTGGATAGCAGTACTGCATAGGCTCTTAACCGCTGAGCCATCTCTTCAGCTTTATTCACAAAATTATATATATATACATACATACACACTTATTAAGATGTTAATATCTTTTTAATAAGTTTTTTATATATAGTCATTTACATTATTACATTTTGAGTATTAAGAAATACATTTATTTGAGATTGTACAGAGCAAATTATACATTGTATAACTTGAAAAATTGACCCAGAGTATAATAGTTCTTTTCCTTGTTAGTCCTACTGGCTAGTGTGTGTATTTAATGTACTCAACACCATAATGCATTGGTGTCACAGTCTGCCCGGCTAAGCAATGTACACAGAGAAATAAGTGACCATTCTTATTAATCACCAACAGTTTCTGTTACTGTCAGACCACAAGAATTAAATTGCATTCCCATTAAATCCCCTTTTTTTGAAATTAAAATATCTCTAACCTCATCACAGCTTGTTGAGCAGTCCATTCCTTTAAGCGATTAATCTCATTTTACAACCTCCCTGGCCAAGTCATTCACTTTAAAAGAACCTCCATTTTGCCGTCTTGTAAAGACCAAATAGCTCTTTCTAACCCTCAAAAGGGAAGGAAGTGATCTATTCTTTATTACACTTTATTATGTCCTTTTAAAAATCTTATCATGTATTAGCAGTAATATTCATGACACTGGAGTACACTTACAATAGTCAGCTCTCATGGTTATCAAAAAGCTTCATTTTAGCGTTTAATCAACTCTAAAAGCAATTCATTGCTTCGGCTATTCCCCATGCAATGCACATTATCCACAAGCACTTTCCTTTCTACCTAGAGCAAGATGGCATAGGGGATGGAGCAAGGTTCCAGGAGGGACTTAACTGACTTTTAAAAGGGCATTTTAATTTCCATAATAGCTTCTCTAAGGAGCCTGCTGAATGGTACTTTAGTCTACCAAGTCGGGGGAAACCATAAAAGCACTGTGTTGGTCTCTGTATTTAGGGCCCCTTTCAGGAAACAAGCAGGTGTCTTGACACGGCCTCAAGCAAGACTGAATTTTGTACTTGTGGTAGAAGCTTGTTTTATGATAGTATTGATTCATAGAAAGCCCTGCCCAAGTGAAAGCCTCTTCTTTGCATGCCTGTGATACCTACCACTCTTTCAATGGGAACTCTCCTTAGGAGCCCATGCTCCCTGAGTTTAAGTGAAGAGGTTGGAAATTCTGAAAGTGCGTGGACCATCCCACCTGTCCCATAGGGCACTAATTCTAAAGCCTCAGGAGCAGGTGAGCTCTTACTTTACCTCTTGCTACCGTTACTGTGATGGTCTTAGCCTCATAGAAGGACAGACTCAGTCCTTCTGGATAACAGCCTGTCTCTTCCTCACTCTAACGCTGGGGATACTGAGGCAGAAAGATCATTTCTCTGGTAACCTTAAATCCAAACGTATGTCTCAGTTTATCACACATGACTGGATGCTGTATCTAATAATTGTTTATACTCCATGCATAATGATTTTATTTATTATGATATCTACACCTCTGATGCATCACCAGCCCTTCGATAATTATTTTCAGTATTTATGAAACAATTTGTGGATATTTTACAAATTCACAACTACAAAATTAGTATGGGAAATCTCTCTTTATTAATCCAATCCTGTTATTACTGACAGATCTGAGCTCTAATCTGCACTCCTGATACTATTTGGAACCACATGAAATCCCATTAAATCTTACATAGGATAATATACACATGCATGTGCTCGCACACCAAATATTTTAGTATACTCGCCTTTAGATTTTTCTTTAATCCTTACGGAAAGAAGGGCACCTGTTTCATTGTATTATAGCCTTTCACTGTGTAAGCCTTACATATGTACTTGGACAGTGCACAATGTCTTTTAAAATCTTGTGATGAATTACATCATTTAATATGACATTCTCATGAAGCGCTTTGCGAATTTAAACTAATTTTGATTTTAATGATCTATGTTCATATCTTGCAGGAAGACTAAAAACTTAACCTGATGACCTTAAAGAGAATAAGATGTGGATAGTAGGCAAAAAGTGGAATAAGAATAAACAAAATAATATTTTCAATGTAATGATGCCTAATGATATTCTGCTATACTCCCAGATTGCTGTCTAGGCCAATTGTCATCAAAAAGCTTTCATTCAGCAACTGATGAAAACAGATGAAGAGACCCACAGACAAGCTCAGGGAATCCTGCTGAAGAGAGAGTGGAAAGATTATAGGAACCAGAGGAGTCAAGGATATCACAAGACAACCCACGGAATCAACTAATCTGGTCTTATAGGGGCTCACAGAGACTGAACTGCAACCAGGTTGCCTGCAAGAGACTGACCTAGGCCCTCTACATATGTGACAGTTGCATAGTTTGGTCTTCTTGTAGAACTTCTAACAGTGAGAGCAGGGACTATCTTTGAATCTTTTGCTGGCTGTTGGGACCCTTCCCCTCATATTGTGTTGCTTTGCCCAATCTTAATACAAGTCTTCCTGCAACTTACTGATGTTCTGTTTGGTTAATATCCATAGGAGGTCTGCCCTTTTCTGAATAAAATTGGAGGAGGAAAGGATTAAGGCAGGGACAGAGAGAAGGTGGAGGAGAGGAACTGGGAAGAGAGGAGGGAGGGGAAACTGCAATAGAGATGTCAAATAAATAAATTTTAAAAATAAAAAAGTGCACAGATGATAAAGGAAATTAAAACATGGGAAAATTCATCCGAAAAAATGGAAGAAAACATTTCTCAGCATAGAACTTGGCTCTGTTTCAAACTTCACACACAAAAAGGAGGGGTTAAAGCCAAGATACCAGTTGAGTGATGGTGGTGGTAGAGGATGAAATCCAGTGAATAAATGACCTTCCTTGCTGAGAATGAGGCAGGGTGGGAAAATCCTAACAGGGATAATCAATGGATTTGATACCATGGTTAAGAATTCTCCCTAAAATGACTGAGCAGATCTCCTGCAAAACTGAGTATTCCAGGCCACACATAGATGGACAGTGAAGCCTAAGGTCAGAGGGTTCTGGAGGGAGGGCTTGGAGAAGCACACATAGAGTTAGGCTAGAAACAAATTTTTGGTTAATACCTACTTGCCTACTGATAACTACAATGCATAAAATATGCCCAAATTTGGAGATTTTGTTTTATTCCATGCACAAACTAATCAGATTGGTAATTATTTTAATTCTCAAGTTAGGACTGAAAAAAGAAGAAGCAGTTGCCCAAAGTCCCATCACTATAAGGCAGGATGAAACGTCAAAACCAGCTCCTGCTTCCACTGTAGGAGACTCCAGAATTGAAACCTCACTGCTTGTCAGTGAGCTCGCAGACTTCAGATGAGCCTTCATAGTGTAGTGTGATAAAGCGGTCTACTAGAGTTCAAGCATGCATCCGCTGGGATTATACCACTCAAAAGCTGCAAACAGTGTGCAGTCTATAGGTTCCTTAATATAATGGCTTTGACATGGCTCAAATAATTGTTCTTCACGGAGTGTGCCTGTCATAAAGTGAGTAAAGAAGTGAGTATTGTTCAACACCATGGAATGAGATTCAGAGATAAAATGAGCTTCATTTACATCAAATGAGACACACTATTTTTAAACCATGTGTTTAAGTTTTGAGGAATGGATGCTGTGGGATATTTGATCACACTGTGGCATTTATAGTCTGTGTTGATGAAGTTAACTTCAAATCAAAAGGTGGAGCCATATTCTAGCTTGCCAGAAGTAGGCATAGAGAAGCCAGGAGTAGAAAAGGGAAGACAGACAGAAAGGAGAAGGTAGGGACTTGGATTTCAGACACTCTGTTCAGTCTGGGACTTGCATAAAGAAGAGACGCTGGCTGGGTCTCAGGTAAGAAAAGGAAGGCCAGCTTGTCACTCTTTCTTTACTTCTTTGCTCTAGAAGGTTTTCACCCCATTACCTGACTCTTGAGCTTTTATTGGTAATCGAACAATTTAGCAAAAACACAATTAATAAACTTTTTATTTTTCCCTCTATTAATTGTACTTTTAAAATGCGTGCACTCTAATAATTTTGCAGAGAAATATTGTGAAATTATTTTGTACTCATTTAAAACTTTCAAATTTTCAGAGTTTTGCTGTAGATCAACAGCACAGTCAGCCTCCTTGTAAAACCATTTACTCTTCTGGATGAGATGCTGACAAGCAAAACAAGACGTTGTATGTCGACAAGCAAGCATTAATGTCACTTAAATTTCTGAATGGGTGGATGGGTGGATTTCCCAACAGTAAAGTTGCACCCCAAATTGATCAAGTTCAGCATCATCAACAGATGTCCCTAAAACCATTAACAGCTAATGGATTGCATAAAGGGAGCTAATAGCTCATTTGTCTACTCTAAATCCCATCAACTCAACCTTTAAAAACCCCACTTTCTTCTCATTACAGAATTAAGTCCATTGTCCTTTAATTTTTAAATGATGAGTATTTCAAATCAATTAAGGCCAAAAGACCAATGATCCGTTGAATTTGTGACAGCCAAAGTGTTTTGGATAGCTGCTGGAAAGAGCTAGTTTGAGTAGAGCATGCTGCAGACTGATGAATCAGGAAGAGGAACCAAAAGCAGAGGCATGTAATGTTAATGCATGCATGTTTGTTCCCAAAGGACTATTAAAGAAGATGTGTGTGTCTCCTTCCTACAGTTCCCAGGGGTTTTTAATAATGAAAGCTGATATTTAAAGGTGTTTACATTTTCCCTACCTATTTGAGGGGCTTAAAATTTTCTCACTTGTATCTTGTTGTTATATAGCCCCCTTAATGTTATAGTACCACGGTTATCATGTGTGACTTGTTCTGTAATTAAAAATAGTGCTCATTTATGCTACTTATTCTTAGACCAGAACCACTAGATTCCTTCGAGTTCTTTGTTTATCCTCTAGAAGGGTCCTTCTCCCTCTAATTGCAGTCAGATAAATTCACACAGCTATGCAAAATTTTGGTATGCTTATTGCATTGCTTCAGAAGGCTCTAGTCTTGGGATTTTAATATATTTTTACTTGTCACTCTGTCATTGAATAGGAAGCTATATTTAGTGAGTTAAGAATAATGACTTTACTAATGCTCCTAGTAAACAATGATATGAATGCAAATCTCAGGTAAGGAAGCAAGTTTGGAAATGCAAGACACTTCAGCTACATGATATATTCTTAAAATTGCTACTCTGCAATAAGCATCCCCTTATTTTTATGTGATCTGACTTCATAGAACATATTTCATTGGAAAAAATAACAAGCCTTTTACTTAGAATTTAATTGCTTAACTCTTAGCATATGAATAAGGAATGTTTCAAATTTGATTTAATACCACCTGATTGTTAAACTTAATTAAAATGAGCTAATTTTGAAGGAGACTAAATTAAATGGGGGGATATGTAAGTGGATGCCTGTTGAGTAAAAAGCCTTATTCCCTATTTTTAAGAATTAAAATATAATTCACACAGAGGAAAATAATATTTAACGTGAAATTATGCCAGTTTTGGCAAAGGCACACAATTCTCTGACCATTAACAAGAATAATAGAGCATTACCATCAAGCCAAAACCTCTCCAAGTTACTCTGTAGGCAGTCTTCCACATTCCCACACTGGAGCATTTTCTGAATATTCTGGTGAGTATTACAAATGCAATGTAAGGGTACAAGCACATGCACATGAAAGCATACACACACTCACACACACACCCATATACACTCACGCACACACACATCCATACACACTCACTCACACACACCCATACATACACACACCCATGATCCTGATCAAAGTGAGATTGGAATTGTGTAAAATCTTCACAAAAGTCTAAGAATAATGATCGCGTAGGTAAGCCATGCAATCATGAATAAAATAAAATTGCATTTTTTTATGTTTAGGCCTTCATTAATCAATATTTTATAGCTTTGTTTGGGTTAGTCTGACATGTTCATAAATGAATATATATGGGATATATAACTATGTGATAGATATAGAAGAAATAAATTATATATTTGGTGGTCATTATAAATAGCATTATTTTAATTCCCTATTGATTTTTCATTTCCTAGTAAATGTAGCTTTTCTACCTTGCCCCTTGTACGCTATAACTTCATTAAACTCACTACTAAGTGTACTACTTTTTCATATTGTTTTTAAAGATTTCTCACAAAGTTTTGCATTAATAGCGTCCCTTTCCAACTTGTATACAACTGTGACTTACTATTTCCTTCACAAACACACACAGTATCTGACAGTACATGAGGTGTCAGTGTCTTATGATGAGCATGCCATGTGTCTGGCCTCAGCACAATTAAAGTGTCGTCCTTGAACCACCTCCATTTTCTTATGGATCTGTGTTTCCTTTCTCATTTAATCAATATTAGTGATGAGTGGATGCCAATTTCTTTCATTCTGTTGCCCACACTGAAACTATTTGTATCATTTTTCAGATTTTATGAGTTATTGTTATCCTAAAAATAACATTCCTGGTGTAAGCCATTTCTTTCCTGATGTTTTGATAATTTGATTTCTGTGGCACTCATTTTGTTAGTATTTTGTTGAGTCTCTCTACCCCATGATCATGATAGATATGAGAATTTTTATCTCTTTTTAGTGTGCTTTTCTTTAGGATATTTTCCCAATGTCTTTGTCTTTCTTCCACATATATAGTTTGATGCATAAAATGAATTGAGAAATATTAATTCTTTAAATTCTGGAATAATTTATATAAAATATATCATATTTTTCTTAAAATATCTTAATAGAATTAACTTGTAAAGATGCCTGAAACTGAGGTTGTCATTTTTTGCAAAACTTTTACTTACAAATTGAATTTTCTTAGTAGATTTAGAAATATTTGGGTTATTTATTATAAAATGAAAGTGATTTGTGTCTTTCAAAGAGTTTGTCAATGTCATATAAAATTGTCAATTTTATGGTCAAAATTATAAAAAGCTACCATCGTTTTTCTCTTTATTCTCTGTGACACGATCACCCCATTTTGTCTTTAGTTACACTTCTGGAAGCTGAACTTGTTTCTTCTTTCCTCCTTTCCCCATCTGTTTTGACTGTTTGTTTTAAAATAATTTCTCAATAATTTTTAACCTGTACAATAATCAACTTTTATCTACTAAAATTCATACATTTATATAACAATAATTTCTCATTATTAATTATCTACCTTTTCCTTTCTTGAGGTTTAATTTTTCAGTTTTCTAGTTCATTGCTTTAAAAATGTAATTGCAATCCACTTTCAGAGTCACGTAAACTAATAAATTCCTTCCTTTCCTGTATTAGTGGCAGTCAAAACTCAGGTATTTTATTAATTTTAACTCCATAAAAATGCATCTGGTTTAATTTTTTCTGAACCTTTGATGCATTGTTTTCAAATATATTTAATAATTTCTGAGGTCACCTGTATGTAGTAGGAGGTCACTTGTTTGTTTCCCGGCCGCTCAGACTCCTGAAATAACCACACAGAAACTCTATTAATTAAATCACTTCTTGGCTTATTAGCTCTAACTTCTTATTGGCTAGCCTTTAAATTTTAATTTAACCCATTTCCATTATTGTATATTTTATCATGAAGTTCGTGGCCTACGGGCAAGGTTCCGGGTGTATCTGTCTCCAATGGCAGCTCCATGGCTTCTCCCTGACTCTGACTCCTTTCTCCAGCATTCAGTTTAGTTTTCCCCACTTAGCTCTATTCTACCCTATCACAGACCTAAGACAGTTTCTTTACTAACCAACGGTATTGACAGCATACAGAGGGGAATCCCACATCAGTCACCTTTTATCAGATATCTTTCCTTCTCTGAAAGATGATTTAATTTTATTACACTCTAAGAAAATTCCCTGTTTAAGTTCTCTTAAATTTAAATTTTTTATATAATTTCAACATTATCTCACATATTCCATCTTTAAGTTTCTTTTTGCATGTATAAGTAAAAGAATGAGTATGCATTGTAGTTTGATGTAGTCCGTTATAAATCCTAACTAGAAAAAATTGTCTTTTTTGATCCACTTAATGTTTAGTGGTTTTCATGTACTGGTTTATCATTCACAAGGAAATCTTGGTAAACAGCCCGGTTCCATGTGATTTTTACCTCATGTAATTAATCCTCTGGTGTTATGGTTCATGTATGTTATGGCTAGTTACCCAGGCAACATGAACTAACTCTCTTCTCTTCACTTGATTTCCCTAGTGATCTCTTGTGAATGGATTCCGAAGATTGCGTTGTCTGATATCTGTACAGCTGCACCATCTTCAATGTGGTATTTATATGGGTACTCTTTCCTTCCCTTAGCCTGTCAAAGTGTTTCTATTTTCTGTAGTTAGTATTATCTGTATTTCCATGTAGCATGAGTTTTGACTTTGTTATTTTTTTTCTGAGTTAAGCAACCTGCATTTAAAAGAAATGTCCACCTTCTACCTCTTACTTTTACCTTTGCTGATGTGAATAGATTAAGAACTGCATTTTGCCGTGTTCTTAGTTTCCCATGTTTCTACTTCATTTCTCCATTTCTGATTGATTTATATATGACACTGAATATCTGTTGTAAGTTTAACATAGCTTCACCATTTGCTCGTTAGATGCACTACTTCAAATATTTTTTCTTGTTTCAGGCTTTACAGTATACAAAAGAAAAAAAGGAAAAGGGACAGGGTCTCACTACGCAGCCCAGGCTTCCCTCAGTGAGATTCTCTTGATTCTCCCTCTTGAGTAATGGGGTTATAGGTATGTATCAGTGTGCCTCGCACCACAGCAGATATCTTTAAGCATAGTTTATGTAGAACTTCACTCCTAAAAGTACAGAAATAAAGATCAGTTCTTCAGGAGTTTGCCTAGTAGGCTCAAAGTTCTGGTTTCTGTTTTCAGCACCGCACAAACTGTGTGGTGGCAGACACCTGTAATTCCAGATCTTAGGGTGTGTCAGAAGGAGAATCCTAAATTCAAGCTCTTAATCAGATATATAGTGAGTTCAAGGCTAGCATAAGCTAGAAATTTTATCTCAAAAAAGAATAAAGAAAAGAGAAAATAATTCTGAAAAAAGGAAATTGGTGATTATGCTTTCATCAGTTTCACCCAGCAACAAATCAGGCAGGCTATGATGACTGGCTTAAAGATATGCACACAGCTGCACAACTGGTTTAAATGTTAAAGACACTAACTACATTTTTACTGAATTTCAGGACCACTCCATAAGACAGAACCAATGCTTGATATGATTATTAAAACAAAGTATCAGACTTGATAGATCATGGGCCCTCGGGGAAACTTAATACTATTATTCTGCTAAAATATCATTGTAACAAAATGATACTTAATGAAATATCGGTGTACCCAAAGATTAGAGAACTACTCAGTTCTCATTAGAGAAGCTTCCTGCAGTGATGGTAATTAGCACACAGAACCACATCTGGACACTGTGGAGACAGTGCGAGGCTCTGGGGTCCTCAGCCCTGAACGGGATGTCTTTGTTATTCCTCTTTACCCATGGATCAGGGATCTTTTGGGAAAAGTTAGTAGAAAGATTGGAAGGATCAGAGGTGGGAAGAGCGATCTTACGGAGACAGCATTTTTCAGGTAAAATGGGGCTGAGACACATGGATGCACAGAGACTATGACAGCACACAGAGGACCTAAAACAAACTCAAGATAACAAAAACCTCAACATGGAGGAGGAAAAATATGCACAACGTCTCACTCCTGGCCAAGAAGATCATCACAAATCATAGCTTCTGAGAAAAAATCAGTTTTACTCAGTGTAGTGGCACAGGATGTATTAAACACTCTTGTAGACTCAGGAGCAGATGACAAACACAAACTTGAATGTAAGTTTTTTAGTGGATTTTTTCTGTTCTTTATTATGAGAGAGAGGGAGAGAGAGAAAGAGAGAGAGAACATAAAATTGATTGGAAAGGAGGAGAAAAGGATCTGAGAGCCATTGTGGATGGCAACGGATATAACACAAATTACAAAAAAACTATGAAATTCTCAAAAATAAATTTTAAACAGTAAGAAAAAAAATAAAGAGCATGAGTCTTCTCCAAGTTGATTCTGCTTTGAGGGTTGAATGAGGATCATGGGAAACTGGACTGTGCTTGATTTCTGATTCTGTGGCTTCTCTCAGTGTGCCGTATGTTTTGATTGGTGAATATTTTGGAGAGAAGTGTAGAGATTTACCCATCTCTTTTTCGCTTTTAGCCCTTAGGCATGACCCAACCTCTACCTGCCAGCAACATGTTGCCAATGGTAACTGGGACTGCAGCTTAACAAAATCCCAAACATATTTAAAGCATTGGGACACAACGAGTGACTGATTTTGCAATTTATTGCACACGTTTCAGGAGTGTGGACTTTGCAGATGACAGTGTCCTGTTGCAACATCAGAAGACAGGACTTGTGCCTGACCTTTGGAGAGGGACCTCGGCCTTTTCACCTTTTTCTAGAATTAATATTTGCATTCAGTGTTATTCCTAGGCTGGTGGTAGGCATAGGCTCTGATATTCTTGCTCAATCCAGGACTCAGGCCTCTGGTTTCCAAGGATGGACATTGCTCTAGCCTCATTCATATATAGGAGAATTTCCAGAGTCTTGACTTACAGATTCTGTTTTTCTATCTTAGTATTAGGCATAGAACCTTCTTTTCTGGTTCTTTTCTTTTAGATATAATGAATTTTTATCCGTGGCCCTCAAATGACACCTTTCGTTGCCCTGTTCCTAACAGCTTTGTGCTTTTGTTCTATGGAGGACACTAAGGAAAGGGCTCATGGTGGTGACTTGTGCCTTTTGCATGGTGATCTTTGATCCCTGAGAACTTATGTCAGGGAGACTTTCCATGAAAATATATGCTATGGTCATTCTCTGCGTGATTATGTCTCAGTTTAGGTTTCTATTGCTAAGAGGAAACATGGTGGCCAAAAGCAAACTGAGGAGGAAAGGGTTTATTAAGCTTCCACTTCCACATCATGCACATCATCAGAGGAAGTCAGGACAGGAACTCAAGCAGAGAAGAAACCTGGAGGCAGGAGCTGATGTAAAAGCTTACTGGCTTGCTTTTTATAGCTTGTTCCACCTGCTTTCTTGTAGAACTCAGGACCACCCGGCTAAGGATAGAACCACCCACAGCGGGTTGAACCTTCTCTCAATGATCACTAATTAAGAAAATGCTTACAGCTGGATTTTATAGAGGCATTTTCTCAGTTGAACTTCCTTCCTCTCTGATGACTCTAGCTTGGAGCTTGTGTCAAGCTGACATAAATCACCCAGTATAGAACAGAAGGTGTAGCTTAGAATTTCCCATGATAAATGTGTTCCTGTCCTATGTTCCATCATAATGTACCTCACCCAGGCTTTATATGCTCATTTAAAACTATTGAAGACTTCTTCTAATTGTCCAAATGGGTTTTAACATCTCCTGTAGAGAAGTGATTGAAAATTTTGGGTCATTAGACTTTGTTGAACTGATTTATTTACTCCTTGTTACATATGTGAATGTTGCATTGGGTGTAAATTTTCCCTAGCCTTCTACCCACAAAATAAAGACAATAGCAATAATTTAACGAGCTTCATAATTTAAGATTTATCTGAGTAAGAGATGTACATGATACAAGACAGCATGACAAGGAGAGGGTTGACATTCATTTTTATGTATATGTGTGAATACAGGAATGGGAGCGTGACTGTCAGTGTGTGAGAAAATACCATGAATGGTAGAAAATGCTAGACTTATGTGGTCAGAAATAAGGTGCATTTATTATTAAGTGGGGTCAACCCAATAACTCCTTCACATCTGACCTAATGATGTCCCTAGTTTAACAAAACAAGAATTTCCTTACAAATATGAGAGCATGTAATATCTGAGTTGCTCATTGTGTCTATCTGTAATTTTGAGGGATAAGAGTTATTGAAATGTTTAACTGAAAGCCATTTTGAATTCCTAATCTAAACATTTTTGATACAGCATATGCTGACATATTTGATGGCTCCCGAGTTTCAGAGACTATGGGAAATTTTTCCTCCATGTTTTTAGAGATTTAGTAGCTGTTATGAGAAGTTTGGCATGAAAGTCCCATAGGGAAATATGCGTGGTATTCTCCAAAATGGGTCTTTGCTTTAAATATCCAACATTTTATAAGCTTTGAAAAATTAGACAATTTTTTTTGCATGAAATAAAGGTTATGTGTTCTGATTGTGCCAGAAAAACTGGCGACAGGATTGATTTGGAGCACACATGTTGAGCTGGCTTTCTTACCATGGGTGGTTCTAATAAAGAAATACTTAAATATGAACCTTCTGGATTTTATTCCAAAGATGGAAATATCAGAAATTAAATAGCTGTCCTGCTTCAATTGTGTTATATAATACATAGAGTTTAATGGGCCACAGCTTGGATTGGAATTTTGTTTGTTAATGAAATCAAAATTCATTATTCATAGACAAAAATAGGTATGAGCATGAATGTTAGATATGGTATTCAATGAAAATTATGGGCACTGTAATGAATTCAATGCAGTTTCATCTCCTATACAAAAAAGCAAAACAGAACAAAAACTTTTTACTGAATTTTAAGCAGCACCTTGGAAGCATACCACACAATGGGTACACAACACAGATTGATGTCTTTTCATAGCTAAAGTTTCCATTTAAACAGCTTTGAGATAAAATAAAAAATGAAACAGTTCCTGATATCATCAAAAATTGTAGGCACACCCTTAAATTTTCAAGTATTCCTGTTTGTGAGAGCCATGTCCTACCTTGACTTCTATTAGTTTTTGTATTTTATATGAATTAAGCCTCCCCATATGTGTTCTTTATTTTCTGATTTTGTTAAATATATTCACTGTATCCCAGGTTATTAGATCTTATTTATTTTCATTTTGCACACAGGCATTATGTAGTGTAGCTATAGCATGTTTTCTTAGATAACATCCATGGAAGGACTACCATTTGTTGGGGTGGTGAGCATTGAAATGAACACTATCTTAGGTAGATAAGTGCACATTGTGATAGGCATATGCTTAGCAAGAAATTTTTGAGATAGAGCATGCCTTTGCATTGGTAACCTTTTCCACACAGACTTAAGGTTCAGGTCTAATAATTGGTGTATTCACTTGTATGTTCCTCATGAAAATTTCAGGAATCTGATGCCCTTGTTAAAATATTTTCCATTGTTTTCACGTTGGCAATTCTGGTGTGTTTCCATGGTGCTAATTTTCATCTTACTTTGCGTTATCCCATTGTATCATGTACTTAAAAGTCTGTAAATTTCAGTTTTTTAAGCAAATGTTTTCTTGTGTGAAATGTCTACCACAAAAATCAACCTATCTGTAATGTACAAACTGTATCTTACTGACTGGTTATTAAGGATATTCATGCATTTGGAGACTAGAAATTGTCAAACATAAAGAGCGAAAGCCCTTCAGTCTACCAGCTTTCTTCTGTCTAGTTACAGGTGATTTTTGACAAACCGAACTTCTTGAGGTTAAGAACTTCTAATCCAGTAAGTTTCTCTCCTAGGATCAACATTTTTTGTTTCTTTGAGGAACTTCTTTCTGCTCATTTTTATCTATCTTCCTAAAAGCTACAGAGATTTAGCATCGAGGACTTGATATACCATGGATATTTAATTGATTTAAGTAAAACATTAGGTAGGAATACAGACATTTTCTTGGAAAGGAAAGTAGACAGCATCAAAGAAAGGGCTCAGTACCATAATTTGAAAACAGCATAATTTGTCTTAAATCAGTGAGGATTTGTCTGTAGATCTCTTCCATTGCCAACCTAGTCCATGATGGATCAGTATGTCACTGTCCACATGCCTATATTTTATAGAAGATGTTAATGTGTAGAGTAAATAAATCAGCAATGTCTGTCTTTAAGTTTTCCCTGACCATTTTGTTTAACCAGCTCTCACTCCCTTATAGAATTTAAAGTTTATTTTGCCTCCTACAAATTAAACACATGAACATATATATACAAACAGAGGCTGGTATATCATCATAATCATACTGTATCTATGCATTAATCTGGGAAAAACTGACACAGACTTGTTAAATTTTAAAATCTCTGTGATTTTTCTGTTCTTTTCTAGATTTTGTGTCAATGTTACCTACAAACCTCTTTTAAACTCATTTTTACATTTAATTTATTTGCTCCTGCTGTTACATGGAATCAATAGTAGCCTGATTGCAGGCTTTATTCCTAATATTGAAAATAAGGAAGACATAATACTGTAACTTTGATGATTGCGTTTATACTATTTGGTAATCCTTTTATTAATATTTTATTTAATCAGGTTATATTTAGATATTTTTTTACATTTACTAGATCCATTTTCATATGTGGATATGAAAAGAAAAATGGGATAAAAGAAAATGAAGATAGACATCACCAGTTATTTACCAATTCTAGCTGAATAAAGACAAAGTACTTATTACTTTTACCCAAATTACTGGAATGCTGCCCCTAACTTTGATGCAAATGTGTATGAGTGGGCCGGATTTGATGGGAAGGTTTTGCACACATACTATATCGAATAGCATGGGTCATCGTGAATGCAGCTGGGTGAGTTAGAAATTTAGAAAACAAATCTGCATTGCCAGTATTTCATTGGAAGCCATTCCTCCATATATATTATTTAAATCCATTAAACAAATTAAATAACAGAAGTAATGAATAAAGATAGAGACAGGAAAAGGGAAGTGCATTTTTCTTGGGAAAAAATCAACAAGAAGAGACTAAGAAGAGATTCAAGTATAGTGAAGGAGAGCATGGGCCATTTGTAATATCTGGCATGGGTACCTGACCTAGTGTATTTTCTAGTTCCATGCATTTACCTGCAAATCTCATGATTTTACTTTTTTTGTCTTGTTTTGTTTTGTTTTGCAATATAATAGAACTCCATTGTATGTGTGTATGTGTGTGTGTATTTTTTCATTAGCTTCAAAACTTTAGATCTAAGTACATAACCTAAAGAAACTGCAGAAACTGCAAAAGCAAAGAGGAGCGTAAGTTGGAGGAAGATGCTAAGAGTGATAATATGCATGAGAAACATGAACAGTCTCTGGTTTTGAAAGCTTGGTTTTCTCAAGGAGATCGAGGATTATTAACCGCAAGTGGATAGAAAAGGATGTGTGTGGAGAGGGAGATTACTGCAATCAGGAATGTCTGGGCTATGTTCCTATTATACAACCACTTTCCACCAATGGGAGATAAACACAGAGCCATAGAACATGAGGTCAGACCCTTTCGTTCCTTTGTTTAATTCTGCTAGAGTTAAGACTGGCAGACATAGATTTACTAGTGAGCAATTTTTTTCTGCTATAGATCTCTGAAAGAGTTTCTAGTAATTGCTCATTTTCCTTTCACTTCAAACCTAAGCTTGGTATTCCATTACCATATCCTCAGAGCTCTTGGGTGCTTCAGGGTCCCTTGCTGGTTTGCTTAAGCCAAAATGCTGTCCACATGAAGCTTCTCAAAAGTGCTTCCTTAGATTGTGCCATCTGTTTTCAGACTAGAAGAGTAATTGGTACTAGATTTAGCCTCAAAAAAGAAACTTAAAATCAAGATTGTGTTTTTTCCCTGTTTATATGCTTTAAAAGTGCATGTATAATCTAATGTGTAGGGTGATAGACAATAATGAGCAAGTATTGGCACCTCAGTTCCAATGAGCAGTGAGCCTAGGTAAGGAAGAAGTGACGGAAGGTGAGCTTTGGAGTCAACTGTCTATGGCATGTAGTAGCTATGGTAATAGTAGGTATTCCATTGTTTGTAACATGATATCGCTTCTCAGTAGATCCAAGATAGTAGACAAGAAAGTTGAAATGCTGATCATCTCGCATCCTATTTTCAGTGCTCAGATAGATGTTTTAGAAAGCAGTTTTATACAGGTTCCCTGTTTCCTGAAATCATAGGATGTAATCCAAAGCCTGACTGTAGCAATAGTCAAACTTCCAAACTAATTAAAACTACAGCCCTGCCCAAAATTTTGACTAATACCAGGACCTTGTTGGAAAAGATTAGAGGACTGAGGCAGAGGGTAGACATAGTGGAGAAGATGTAGACTAAATTGATAAATTTCTATTTTATAAGCATCTAAAATTAGCAATGGATGTGTCTCCTTTCTGCATAAACTGGACCCGTTGCCTTTTTGCTAAATTTTGCTTATCATATAGACTCATCTTTGTCAACCTGAATATTCCGTAGGTCTCCTGGAAAAGTAGGATATCAGTAACATATAAAAGGAGAGGTGCAGACACAAACCAAGGAGAAAATAGTTTTTTTGTTGTTGTTTTTGTTAAGAAGTTGTAGGATCTTGTCAATTTATATGAAGAAAAGCCAGGAGTTTATTAAAGATAGCGGTCCTAATGGTGTAGCCTAAGAAGCATGACACAACAATTGAGAACGGGTTAGATTTATTGAAATAAATGCAGTCTCTTAACATACAAGATTTCTGTCAGTTTAAACTACAAGTGAGCATTAATAACATGTGTGGATATTTAATTTAAGACAGACTTACAATGGGTGAAAGTGAGTTGCTGGAACGTGCAGGACAAACTGAATTGGAAGGGTGCCTGAAGGCTGAGGAGATGTTGAATATAGTGCATTGAATACTACTATGCTATAACTTCAATTCTAGAAAGACCTGGAGAATCCATGTTTCTCTGTACCTTCTCAGAGAATATTTGTTGTAGGGCGCCGCTGTTGCCACATGGCCCAATTAGCCTTCTTCATGCGTCATCCCGAGTGGC
>LOJH01002097.1:0-40238 GCA_001685095.1 Ellobius talpinus
ATATATATTCCAGCCTTTCTATGTTCTGTTAAGTCATTGGCCAAAAGCAGCTTCTTTATTCATTCACCAACAAAAGCAACACATAGACAAAAAGACTTCCCACACCAGTCTCTCACTCTTAGTAGACTCTTTCCTCCTCTTTCAGAAGCTTTTAATTCATTGCAATCACTTTTCTTCTACTTGCAATGTTGTTGTCTATGCATTCTGACACATGTAAGAAAATCATTACCCAAGTGGCAGAGGGAGATCCTCAAAAGGATATATGGGGATGCAAATATGAGGAAAGTACACTGATCATATGTGCAAACACTAAATCAATTGGTGAAGTAATCATTGCCTAGACAACCATCAGCTATGTGGTTTTAACCTATAGTTTCCTTTTAATGGTGTTACTCTCTGCATCTCACATCATGCCAGTAATCCATTTGATTTGGCATTTTGAATTTCATGCAAGGCAAGAGTCTTTTACTCTTCTGGATGTGGGTGGGTATCCAGTTTTCTAAGCACTGTTTGTTGAAACAGGGTCCTTTCTGCACGTACAGTCTTCACCTTTTGGCAGCATGAGGTTGTCACTCCTGGATTTGCACCTCTATCTCCATGCCTGCACCATGTTCTTTTATTTATTGCAGATTCGTAATATATTTGAACTAGTTTCAGTTCATCTACTTTCATTCTTCTTGTTCAAACTTGTTAGTATAGGTTCTTTATGGCTTTAAGAAAATTCAATTTGATCATATTGGACCTGTAGAAATTTATTAATTAGTTTGAACATTTTAATAATCTTGTGTTTTCAAATCCACTTATTTGTGTCTTCTTCAATTTCTTTTAATTATTGTTTTATATTTTTCTACTTTTCTTGTTTTCATTCTTTGTTGTTTTTTTTTTCCAAGACATGGTTTCTCTTTGTAGCTTTACCTATCCTGGAACACACTATTTAGACTCTGTAAACCAGGCTGGCCTTGAACTCAGAGATCACCTGCCTCTGCCTCCAGAGTTCTGAGATCAAAGGTGTGCTCCACCATCACCCGGCTCATATTATATTTTTCAATGTGTAGACCTTTGACCATTATTAAACTTATTTGTAAGTATTTTATTCATTTGAATGTCATTGTGAATGATTATTTTATTAATCTTTTAGACAATTCATTGCTAACATAAAGAAGCAAAACTGTTTTTATGTGTTACTTTTATTTACTGAAACTTTTCTATATGTATTGGTTCTGTCTGTGTGAGTCTGTGTGTGCTCATGTGTGCATGTTTGTATGTGTTTATAATTGTGTGCACATATATGTATGTGTGAACATGTGTGCTCATTGTGTGGGCATGTGTGGTCGTGCACGGAGACGTATTTGTATGTTTGTCTATACACAGTCTTTAGAGTTGTAATCTCATAGATTGAATAATACGTTAGATCCCATCACCTGAAAATAGATGACTTTCTGAATTGAGATGCTTTTATTAACTTTTCTTGTCTGATTTCTGTAGCTAAGACGTCCAACACTGTGTTTGACAAAAGCGGCCGTAGTGGTCACCACTACTTTGTCGCCCCAGTACTGGATGAAATGCTTTCAGCTTTTTACTAAATGTTAGTTGTGAGCTTCTTTTGCACTCCCTTCATTGTGTTAAAGTGCAGTCCTTGTATACCTGAGGTGAATGTCATTATCATAAAATAATGTTAAACTTTGTCAACTGCTTTTTCTACATTCAGTGAGAAGATTATATGGTTTTTAGTCTTCAGTCTACCACTGTAGTATGTGACATGAATTGATTTTTAAGTTGAGTCGTTCTTAACTCGTGAACAAATACTATTTAATGGTAGTATATGATCCTTTCAGTGCACTGTTGAATTTGGCTTGATCATATTTTGTTTATTAAAATTTGTCATATTCATTGTTGCCATAAACCTAAGCTAGTTCCAGGTACCTGAAGGACTCCCACATTTCACTTGGACAAAATAATACTTCTTGACTCACATACTTTAACTTTCAGTAAATGCTGTAAGGAGCTCGAGTCAATAAATGACATTATTCACTCCATATTGCACACATTAGTATACATTTTTATGTTGATAATACTATAACTCTCTTCTTTGTATTTTGTCCCTATGGTATATATTAAACAGATTTCTAGGAAGAAGAGAAAAGACCCAAGTAGAATGTATAGAAATGTAATATAGAGACATTTCATTTTACTTTGCCAGGAAAAGACAGAGGTGAGAAGCTATAAGATCAAATGGTCTTCTTTAGGCTATGGTATTCTTTAGGTATTCTAAAACCTATCTTTCAGAAACATAGGTTTTTTATTTTATAACAATGAGACATGTCTGCTCCTGAAAGCACCAGTCTACTTCGGAGAAGATAATGGGCAGTGAAGAAATCCCACATGGAGTTTACTTTCTTTGTAGGAAAAGTAAGCCACTGGGCAAGAAAATACCCTTGCCTCAACTGCTGAGAGTATGTTGTCCTAACTGGACAAGCAGACACAAAAGATAGTGACTGTCAAATCTTATCAAGACAAGGCAGGACAGTCTTTCAGAAATCCTGCTTCATAGAAAAGTCTGTAGAATATTCTAGGCCTTGAGGCTGAATATGGGTGCCCCCATGTTGCAGGAGAACCTTGGGTGGTTGTCCAGGCAGCCAGATGTTTTGGTTATTTCTCACATTTTTAATGGTATTCTTCAGGCAAGCTTTATTTATTTAAACAAAAATAAATATCACTATATTTCCCCTTTTGGTCTAAAATAAAAAAGGTTATAACTAATATAAGAAAAATCATATACAGTAAGTACAATAACTACATACAATATATAGGCAATAAGCACATCAATAATGTCTAATCCATTTGCATTTGACAAATTCAGAGGAAATACTCCATTACCTATCCTACCTTGGTGAGTCCAAAGTCTTGTACCTAATTTACTTTCTATCATAACTTGCATTACCATCCAAAACTATCTTTTGATATCTCTCAAACTTATACACTTTATACTTCTTTAGTGAATTTCTTTTCTATCTCAAACAAGGAAAACTGTAACTATAACTATCTAGTCTTCAACTCCCTTAGAGACCTGGAAAGAAATATTGTAAACTGAGTAAGCAGGAAGTGCATGCAAGTGACTTCCAACAAATGTGAGAAATGACAGAAACAGCTCGCTGCCTGAAGTATTTCGATCAGGATATGCTGTGGATGAATGAAACAAGATTTCCTTTAAAGTTATTTTAAGAGGAGACAGAAGTGAGTGGAAGACGCTGCAATTGCAGAGTTGTCTCCTAGGTCAGTTCTCAGACTGACTGGGTTCCCAGATCTCCTGAGGCTCTTGTTAGAAGCAGACTCAGAGGAGGTGTAGACTGGGGCTCAATCCACATTCCTCAGGCTCTCAGCAGTGACCGATGCTGCTCTCCACAGTGACCGATGGCGCTGCCGCTCTTCTGCACACCTTGAGTTGTGTGATCATGGATTACACGAGCTGCCACATTTCGTCCACCAAGCTCATTTCCTTTTCTGATTTCACCCCCAGAATATCTACAATCCTCCTATCCATCTAAAATGAGTTAAGAGAACCATAACAGAATTCACTTGAAATATTTTTCTAAATAAGACTACGTAGGTTAAACTTTCCTCCACTATTGAGGCATCTGTGTGATCTGTTCATCTTTTGCCACAAATGTGTTTTGTTACATTTCTACACTGATCCAGGGCTCAGAGAGACCTCATTAATTTACCAAACCTAATCTTTACTTCTATGGTCTTCAACTTCTCTTTGCCCCAAGCTTTCATAGTCAAAGGCAAAGGCAGTGTGGTTCCCACAGCTGAGGAGGACATAATTTCCATCTTTACTCCACCACTCCCAGTAAGCACACAATTTTTGGAACCTCGGGATTTTCATCACTGAAATAAGAAGTGTGAGATGTTGTGCGTGGGAGTCTAGGAAGTAATAAGAAGACATGTAGCATGGCTAACAATGTGTCTGGCACAAAGTTAGTGCCAATAAATATCAGATCCCATGCTCATCTCACTCATCTTGTTCCAATCCTGTGTGGTTTTCCAGAATCCAAGGCCATCGCATGCAAAATTGACATAGCATCTTTCTGTAGCCTGCACAGGGCCCAAAGACCCTCAACGTTTTCCCCACCTTGATCAAGTTTAATTTAAAGCAATTAAAATCAATAAATTCTGGTTGTTGCAAAGCATCAACCTCCTCCTGATGAACATATTATTTGTGTAGTAAAGATTGCATGGGAACACCACCAGTCACAGAACCAATGTGTCATGTGAGAGGGGCTACCTTTATTGTATTGGTCATTAAATATACATAATTTTAAGGAAATATTTTTTCATGAATCATTTTATTGAACTTCAACTAAAATCAATTATTTTTTAATTTGAATTTTTTGCTTAATCCTTCATTATGATGTGTGTTAACACTCTTAATTTGTGTGATTTGCATAATGAGAAACGATGTCCATAAAGTACATGTTGCCTTTAAAACATCTAAAGAATTGTTTGCTGTCTTAATCACCAAGCATGTCAGAAGCATTGTTTCAGTGTCCTCTATTGCAATCTGTGGTTTGTGTCTGCCATCCAAAAATGAGGGGACTTCAGTTTCACCCAGCTGTGTTTCTGAATCTGAGCATTCAAATGTGGACCATGTGTGACAGAAGAGCCTCTGGTGGCTGAAAACGTGGATAGACTTGAAGAGGATCATTTGATAGAAAGTTGTTATATAACTTGTCTTCATTTTTTTCCTTAACAAACCCATATTCTAGGCCAGGCTCTAAGAGTCCAGGGTTGAGGAAAATATTCCTGAAGCAAAATACCCACAGAAATGTGCAAAGGAAATGCAGGTGATCTGGTGTGTGTGCTGGAACACCCTTCCACCATTAGCTATGCTATGCTAGTCCCAGTAAAACCATAAACAGATTTCTATGATAAATATTCAACATAGCTAATGTGAACAAAAGAAGATAGGTGCTTTTTTAAAAAATACATATCTATTGCTGTCAACAAAGCATGAACAGAAACAGAGGAGGAATGATGGGGGCAGAGGGCGGCAGGGAGAGGAGACAGGAGGATAGGGGAAACTGAGGTAGGGGTGTAAAATAAATGAAAATATTTAATTAATAAAAAGAAAGAGTACATTCCTATTTAGCAATACATTCCAAGTTTATTCAGAGGCCTCTTAAATGTGTAGGAAACACAGAATCTGCTGTCTATGATACATAATTAAAATCATAGTTTTGAGTCCATAACATGTGGCCATTTACCAAGTAATCCATGGCCACCATCTTGCTTGATTATCACAGTATCCTGTTACTGATGTGGATGGGCATGTGTATACGTATGCATGTTGGTACAGGAGGAGAAAGGAACCTGAGACATTATTGATGCAGTTAGCAGATGAGGACATCAGCGATGTGACATCAAATCTTGTCTTCAGCTGTACTGTGGTTGACTTCTGCTCTCCACAAGAGACTTGATTTCTGCTGTCCCAACAATGAGATTGGAAATTGTTCCCCATCTCTATTAACCCAACATCACAAAGATTCCTTGTGGACAACCAGTAAAGACCCTTCCATAGCTTACCTGAGATGTAATAATTATGCACAACAGAACTCTTCAATGAAAGTGGAAAGAGTGCAAGCCTGGGAACCATGTTCCTAGTTCAGCACGTGTGTGCATCTATCATGACATGTGACACTAGGCAGGCAGAGCAGTAGGGACCAAGCTGTGGTTTTCTGAGACACCAGCTGAGGGAGCATGTGAACACAGGCCTGCTGAACCACTCCTCAGCCTAGGGCGGAACCGGTGGCCTATGTACTCTAGTAATCCAAGTTTTCAGAGCAATGCTGGAAGAGCATTGTAAGGAGGTCCCCTCTGGATTCCTGAGAGAGCAGATTTGCCATTTTCTCATGGTGGGATATCATTTGAAAGCACTGGCTGTAACGTCTTTCTGCTGAAAGGCAGGAAGACATCCTTGACTAGATAAATCCCTTTCCCTGGAGCTCAGTACTATTATGTCCATGTAGATCTCTCTATATAAAAACTATCATGTAAGTACTGGATTGTTGACTTCTATTGTTTTCTCCGAGACTGACAGAAATATTCTTTAAAAATGAGCTAGTCAGAGTTTTAAGCACTTGAACAAAGCTATAGTGTAACCCATCATTTCTCCTGATCCTCAAGAGACTGTGATTATGGGGAACAGGGTGGGGGGGAGGCTTTCAACCCAAGTAGGGCCCATCACGCTATTATTTTCAACCCTGGAAGAAAAGAAAACTGAGATCCTTCTCTACCCACTGATTTTAATATTCTCCAAAGTTATGGTAAACCATTAGGGGCTGGAAATGGCCCAGACTTACACAACTCCTGCCTTAAGAGCACAGAGAATATGTATATGAGCTTCAAAGCGGAGGTCCAGCTTGAGATTTCTTTCCCTAGCATAGTCCAGAGTTGACCATTGCCTGCTACTGTTGATCTCCTAAGAATTTAGGAAAGAGAATAGAGGTTCAAATCTCTACATTTACTTAAGATCTAGTAAAATTGAGATAGCCAGAGATTTATGGATTTGCCAAGTTAAAATGTAACCAGAATCAATTTCCAGGTATGGATTAAAATACAATCCCAACCAAACACCCCAATGATCCTAACAGTAGTTTATTGATTCCTGGGGGTTTTGCTTCCTGGGATCAAGTAACAGGCCTAATTTAAACACTAGGGTTGTTAAAAATCCTTCCTATTACTATAAGCTATTCAATTGCCACTAATTCTTTTGTGGCATTTTAAAATGTTTTTTCCTAGATTTCCTTAAGAAAAATCAAATGTTGCCTCAAGGCAAAGATCAGGAGCAACTTGTGCCATGAGGTGATTGCTTATCAAATCTGTAACAACACAGCCATGGAGTGATTGGTTATCAGCATCCATGACAGACCATCTCATCGCAATACCCCAAGGCATTTGTCAATGTCTAGGGACATTCTGGTTGTCAATATCCGGAGAAACTACTGGTACGTAGCAGGTGGACAACAGCAAGGTGGCTATAGATACCACATCACACTGGAAACTCCACCATCACTCAGTCCCAACCACAGACGGAGACTGTTCACCTCAGATGTCAGGGGCAGTTAGGAGACACTGGTATGTCCTTATGATCTGCAATACATTAAGTTTGCAGATACCAGTAGCTAAAAAGGTATCAAGGGTGTAGGGATCTGGGGGTTACGGGTGAAATTTATATGGCAGAATGTGTACCTAGTATGTTCAAAGCCCTGGGTTTGGGTCTTTCCTGAACCAGGTATTCCTTTTACATGCTTGGAATCCTAGCCTGAGGTGGGGGCAAGAACATCAGAGTTGAGTTGCAATATTATCCTAAACTTCATAGTGAGTTCAAGGCCAGCCTGAACTACACGAGCACCATCTGGAAGGGATGATGGTACACAAGCAACTGGAATGCTCTCCTCCATTGACTTAATTTGCTAGGATACATCAAGTTGCTTTTGCTCTTGAAGGAAAGCAACCGCTTACATCATTCAGTAGCAGCCCCGCTTGGCTACAACAGCAGATGGCTCACCAGATTTCTCTAGAAAGACTGTCCAGCATAGGCTTTGCCAGGAACTCAAAAGCTTCGAGAGGCTCCAGAGCCCAGGAGTTAGATGTCACAATGGTTATGAACGAAAGCGATGCCAACATCTCCCGATTTTGCCATCTTTCTCCAACCATATTGCCCCGGGAATGGTTAAGGTTATCCCCTGGCAGCAGCTTTTTTCTGTACTCCATCATTCTTCGTGTGTGCCAATTTTCTTAGCCAGCTCTCCTGAGGAGTAAGAATTTCCCTGTCTCCCCTGTCCCAAACCAAGAGCTTACATCACTGGCTGGTAAAGTTCTCAAGAGCAAAGGCACATCCTCCAGTTGACCTAGCGGCGCTCCGGTGACTCATTAAGTAGAGCACACAGAAAGGGCACATAGGCTGGGGTCAAGTGGTCAGTTCAGATTGCAAGGGGGAAAGAATTGTAGGTGGGAGATAAGACCCCCCAGGACTGTCCTGTGAGGCTAATTTCCTGATGCCTCTTCCAGGACCAGTCATTTAGACAGAAATAGAATTGAGTCATCCCCAAGGTGAATCTGATGCTGACAGATTTGGGTCAGTCTCCATGTGGTCTGGGAATGCCTGTGGAGTGTCCGTTCCTATCAACAGTGATCTCAGACACTTGCGCAATTCTGAGTCATCGATTTGCTTTCCTTCCCTACTGATTCCGTGCCCAGATTCCTCCCAGGACATTGGTATCCCTGGGAGTTTAGATTTGCATGAAAATCCCCGTGGAGCTAAACTCCTGGAGCTACAAACAGATTCATGATGCTGAGAGTTCACGGAAAGTCAGAGCATCCTAAAGCCAGCTACCCAGGCAACCCCAGGTAGGATGTCTGCCGATGTTCAGGGAAGAAAGAAAGAACTTTAGAAACATTTGGGGCAGGCTCTAGTTACAATATAAAGAAATAACTTGAGAAACTTTTAGGGGAGCCATATAATACTTCTTAGGTTACTTCACGAAATCATTTTTTGAGCATAAAGAGTGGAAGCCATGTTTTGAGAGTAGCATGCTATAATTCTACCAGAAATTTCTTCAAGTAAAATGATTTTCCTTCAGCCAATTTCTTCCTTCAGACATTCCCTTCCACAAAACACAAAATCTGCAACCTAAAGCAAGGTGACTATTTTAATTTTCCAGCACTTCATCTACATCTTACCAATGAGATTTTGCATTTGGCCCAAAAATCAAACTTAAAGCAAGGTTTCTTGAAACAACTGTAGGCGACGGGATGTTTCTAGTGGAACAGGCTACCGTGAAGCAGAAGAGTCCTGTTCCATAAAAGCTCACCTCAACTGGCAAAGTCTGTATTCATTTTACAGGGCTTAACTGTGCCAGGATTTGGTATTCCTGATTGAAAGTGTGATAAAGGAGTTATCGGGCTGATCCTCTGTCTGATCTGAGGGGAACAACTGCACTCCACCGCAGGTAGAGTTCTCATTCCTCAGCTTATCCCCTCTGGGCCAGACAGATGTGCCCTAAGCTCAGGCTAGATAGGAGAACTTCAAGGAAAGCCCAGATGCTGTCCCACTCCAGGATGAGATCAGAAATTGGCCCAAATCCCTCTGAGTCAGAATTCTGAGTCACCATTTTTTAAGCTATTCCGTATCCATTTCCTCCTGTGACTATTGATGCGTCTGTTCTTCAACAAAGACCTTGCAGCCTTGAGACATTTCCTAAGAGTATCTCAATCTTCTGGACCCATTGCCACCTCCCACCAGTGGGGGGGGCAGTAAAGCCCATACCTTTGTTTTCAAAAGCTGAAGAGAAGGAGAATCAAGTTGTAACATCTACTGCAGAGATGAGAACCTGCTATGGTGACGAAAGGAAAGGACCAGAGGTCTGCGGCTAAATTCTCCTGAGATTCAGACACCATCTGAGACACTGAAACCATGATGATAAAGCCTGCTAGTCCCCCTGTCCAGCGCCAAGTATTAAAAAGGCTAAAGTTCTTGAAGGAGTCTGAGAATCCCAGCCAGCATGTTTTCTCTGGAGATCCATTTTCCTTCTTGTAAGCATCTATGATCTGCTTTGTCCCATGTCAACCTGAATCTAAAACCAGCCCTTCACTGGGTTTTACAAGGAAGACTATTTAAGGTCTGGGAGAATGTGCCAGATCCTCCCAAACTGGCACACTTAACTCTGAATTCTTTCCCCAAGTTGACCAGCAGTCTTAACTGCTCCATAAAAGTCCTAATGTCATCTGGTCTCCAATGAATATCTAAGTATTTTTTCCAACAACAAAAAAATGCTTTTGCTCTGGAAAAAAATTCTAAGACCAGTTAATACCATGCTATTAGAATAACAAGAGAAATCCATTAGGATAGAACTTTCTTTGTGTATACAAAGAACATACAACAATAACATGCTTTTATTTATATCATTTATCAAATGTTTGGTGTATTTTAAGTAGCAGGCCATATGGCTTTGAATCTTGTTATTCTAGTAATAATACAGTCTTTGTGCTAATACTGCAGTGCTATGACCTGTGTGTATAGACAGGCTGAACTTCTAAGACATGGCTGTGCTGTGCATTAGAGTCTTGGTAATAGCTAATCTAACGTATAGCTGAGCAAGTCCATGCTTTTCCTCAAATGGACAGAACGTCATGGAGGAAAGAATGAATTGGACTAGGTGGGGAAGAGCATGTGCATTTACGCAGTAGGAGACTCTATCAAGTGTGTGCTGTCTATCCATCTACTGTCTTTACCTGTCCACCTTCTTGCCAGGAGAGATACTACAACAGTCCCCTCCCACACACGGGCATCAGAAATATTTCAGTAACACTTCAAGTGAGTAATAAGGGGGACACAAAGCAAGGGTAGGTCCCCATCCCGGTGATCCAGATAAAAAGGAGATCATAACACTTCACGAAATCTTTGGTGTGAGAATCAGAGGTATGGAAATATAATCAAGCTGGCATATAGGAGATATTCAATAAAAAAACAGTCATCAACTTTATCACTATACAGTCTTCCTAAATACCGCAGCAAACTGGGCTTCAAGGGCACTTCACCTTTATCCCTGAGAATAACCTTACAAATTCACTGAACTTAGTTTTAATGTATTGTTAATTCTATTTATATCTAAAATTATTATATTGACAAGTTCAACTTAGGCAGGATTCTTGCTGAAAATTCCTTACTTGAAATCTTTTATTTCATTTCCTAAAAGAAGATCTTAATGAGACTTCCTTTTTTTGTTGATGACTGAATACGCTATTGATAATTAGCTTCTGATACTAAAAGTTTTCTTTGGAGAAAGTAGAACAAGAGAAGGCTTTAAAGTAGTTAAAGTCACTTGTTTGAGAAGGGATTTCCAACATATGGGTGTAAACTAAGAAATGAGAAGGTTGCTCTTGTGATAATAAAAATTTTTATGGACTCAAAAAGTTCTTGAGGAGAGTTCCTATTAACATATAACAAACACATATAAAAGAACTGAGTTTTCAGGGGGGAATATCATTAAATCAGAAGAAATTCTACCTAAAACCTTAAATAAGTAGAAGTGTTTTCATGTTCAGTCTCAAAAAATAATGGTTAAGTTGTATTAAAGTGTACCTTAAAAAGCAATTGTTAAGAACTAATATAAAAATTAACAATGAATCTGCTTCTAACATTCAAGAATTCTCAGACCTGAAGATCAAGTTTTAGAAAGTAAATCAAGGTAGAGTGTCATACTTGATTTTTTTATTTGATACTAACTCTTCTTTATTATGATTTATTGCTTAGATTCCATATCGCTCTTTCAAAGGTAGCAACTTGAAGTATTAAATTATAAAGAAAAAAACTCCTCTTAGCCTGATCTGTCTAAAAGCCAAGATAAAATATCGCTCTTTCAAAGGTAGCAACTTGAAGTATTAAATTATAAAGAAAAAAAAAACTCCTCTTAGCCTGATCTGTCTAAAAGCCAAGATAAAAAATTAGTGTTATTATACTTCATGGGACAACACGTCCTATAGGACCAAACTTGAAGAAGAACCTAGGCCATTGTCCTGACAGATATGTGCTATAAAATTTTGAAGAGGTCAACATGTCTAGGACCATGATAATTGCCAGAATTAGGCTTTGCTTCTGAGATTTACATGAAAACAAAATGCAGTTGTCCCCCTTCCTTTGAAAAATTATCAACTCTACAAAAAATGTTAGGATAAACCAAATGAATTGCAACCAGGATTGAAATGACTATCTCACCGTCTCCCGTATAACTTTCTCTTTTATTGGTCACTATTGGGTTTTTAAAAATCACTACAGGATATTTTAAAGTGTTTGAGGTTAATCTTACCTCTTATTTTCATGTGGATCCCCTGTCCATTATTCTAAGTTTTCACCTCTACTTCTAAGCTTTAACGCGTGCATGCACGCACGCACGCACAGAGTTAAAGGCTACTCTTTGTAGCCTCTCTCTAATTAAAGAGAGTAAAAGAAATCCTCTGTGCTCTGGCTCTTTTCTTTCTATTCAGCATGTCTGCTCAACTCAAAATAGACGTTTATTGAATGAAGAGATTGACAGTTACCAGGATAAAAGGGAAGACATGAAGATGAAACCGTGGCCAGTCAATAACTTGGCTTTGAAATCTAGATCAATAACAGAAGTATCAAGCTTTCCCACTCTTAAGATTGTAACCATTAAATTTTAAGGTATCAACAGACATCGTTCTTTCTTACTTTTAGAAAGTTTTATGCGATTGAGAAAACATTTTATAAGCAAGCTTACTGGAGGTTGATGAGGGAAAAATATTCTGAGAATTTCAGAGCTTTGCACATTAATCTCATCAAAGACCTCACAGTTAACATCACAGTTGTCAATCATGACAAGGAAAACTCTTGACACAAATTAGAAGAAGCAGAAGTTAAAAGGAAAAAAATCAGTTCTGTGCTTTCTTTTGAATTCTGACTTTTATCTGAAAACTTTATACATGTATATAATGTAGTTTGATCTTATCCATCCCCCACATTCTCCCTCCACCTTTTCCTGTCCCCCCAACATATCTCCCATCTTTCTCCCAACTTCATATGTTTAATTAACTTATGTTCATAAGTTCAGTTCATTCTTTTGATATTTATGCGTATGTTGTCATACACTGTGGCACAGGCAGCCTATTTATGGCTGCCTCTTCCCCCCAGAAACTGACTCGGTTATTCGTTTTTGGTTTTTTTTTTTAAGAACAGGGCAGCATTTGACAAAAGATAGAGAAGGTGAATAAATAATCATGCAAATAGAAATAAAGAAGACTTGTGAAATTCACCTATGAGTTACTAGTGAGGGCCTGAGTGAAGGAACAGAGATGCATAATGACACTGCATGTGAAAGATTAGCAAAAATATGGAGACGATTTGAACCCTAGTCCCGAGATGCATTAGTAATTTTTTTCTCATACATGTGAGAATCACTCTTAGAAGGAACCAATGGAGGAATGATCTACGTTGCCTCACATGTAGAGGGTACAGTCCTATGATGGGCAACAGAGAGTGTCCTGATGGTGACAGGGAGAGCATGAGAAGACTGGCCACATTGCCATCCCAGACAGGAAGCAGAGAGCTCATACTGGAAGTATAGCCTGACTAGAACTCTCAAATGCCAACCCCCAGTGACTCAATTCCACTGGCTATTGTTTTATGATATAACTTCCACAACCTCTGAAAGTCAAGCTAGAGCCAAATGTTCAAATACATGAACCTGGGATTGAAAAATTATGTTCAAACCATGGCAGTATCTGGTGCTGCCATTCCTAACTAGACAGAGGAAGTAGAGATGGTGTTCGCAAAGTTCCCTCAAAATAAAAAGAATAACGAAATGTCTGAGGGAAGGCAAAGTCCTATAAAATATTCATAAATGTAATGTAACATAAGAATAAGAGAGAGAGAAAAAACCTTGTGCAGAGTTAAATAAAGGCATTAGTAATACTAGAAAGGCCATACATTTATAGTCAGACTACCTTGAACTTGAACTCTAGTTCTGGTAAATGATCTTGGAGAAGAAGAAAGAAGAGAGGAGGAAATAGAGGAAGAAGAGAAGGAGGAGGAAGAAGAAGGAGAAAGAAGAGAAGAAGGAGGAGGAGGAGGAGAAGGAGGAGGAGGAGGAGGAGAAGGAAGAGGAGGAGGAAAAGGAGAAAGAGAAAAAGAAGGAGTAAGACTGGCCTCTAGTCCTCAATTGAAATATTTCAAATGAACATGCAATGCACAACCAATAACAATACATTCAATAACTTACCTTTTTTGTTTCTGAAATCCACTAGTCAGGCCTTAAAGCTGTTTTCCACAGTGATATCCCTATAGTGTGTGAACCTGAACCACATTTAGCTTTAACCTATAGTGTGTTCAGGTAATATATGTAACTCCATATAGAAATATCAGAACTGCAAAACATGAATTCCAAGTAAGAAGAATCTTCACAGTGAGGCTTCCATCCCAAGTGAATGAGTTGTCTATTTTACAACTTGGGGTCAAACACATTTAAGCAAGTTATGATGGGCTTTTTTCCTAAGGCAATGATAAATGAGCAAAAGACTATGAAATGGGAGTACTGACTAGGTCATTCAAGACCCAAGATGAGTGTCTACCTGTCACTGACCTCCATCAGTGGGCAAGGCCTCAAGTTGTTTGCCTTCCCTATTGAATCAAAAGCTTGGTCTCTGTCACAACGCCAAATATTTTGTTAACAATGCAGCATTAGTGTGCATGTCTAAAACTCAAGAGCCAGACTGTTTTAGCTTCCTCTCCATTGTTGTGTTGTGGAATGTATAAATGAGACACCATTGCATAGCACAATGATTTATGGAGAAGATCTGTGCTACATAATGAACAGATGGGAGGACGCCAGAAGGACATGGTATACTGGTCCCTCTGGGATCTGCTTTCTTCCAGCAGATCACATCATTCGCTATAAATGCTTAAGCTACTTTGAAGCCTTTGTCCAAAATGCTTATTATGTATAATTATATGAGCGTGTGTTTATTAAAGTACACAAACTGTCATTTTAGAGCCCAACTCCTGCCTCTCTATAAATGTTAGCAGTTTTCACTTTGTAACGTGTGTTTACACAGAGCAAACGTGTGAACTCTCAGCAATGCAAGGCACTGTCTTTCCAGTGTACAGTAACAGTAACAGCCGGGGACTCAATTGTGAAGGTTCCAGATCCAAGAAACCCAAGGATAAAACTGGGACCCACTGTGAATTATTTGTGCCTACTCAACAGAATATACTACTTTCAGTAACCATCAAAGCCATTCATGCTGCCCTCCTGATAGCATAGATCTACCTCTAATAGGTGTTTTTTAGTAGTTTGGAAACACGCTATTTTCTTCTTCATTTCAATCATGATAGGCTCTGTGCATACTTCCAAACAACTGTGTTACATACCTACCATGGGACAAACTCTGTGTGAGTTCTGTGTATTTCAAAATGAACAAAGCAAGTTCCTACTTGCAAGAAGTCCATGGTTTAAATGGAGAATAAGTAAGCCCAGAAAACTGTATACTTTGAGTGCTGTGCTGTAAAGTGCCCTGAAAACGCTGAGGAGGTGTCCTTGAGGCTCCTAACATAGGCTTTATTGGGATAACATTTGTAGTAGGTCTTAAAGGTGGGGACAGCTGCAAGGAAAGTGAGTGCCTAAAGGGGGGAGTGAAGCAAGCATGTTCCCACACATGTCTCTTCAGTGGATGGCATCAGTCATTCATCAGGATGCACCCAGCACTGTGTGCCCAGACAGCACTAAGCACAGGGCAAGCCCTCCCAGGACATAGTGTGGCTAGTTTATCTTTCCTTCCCAAGTCTCTTCTGGCATTAAAAATGTCAGTCTTGTCGATTGACCTTATTCTCTTACCTGTTCCAAATACAGAATAACTTGATTCTGTAATAAAAAGAGAAAATAGCTAAAATAGTAATTTAAAAAGGTATTTCACTGTTCCTCTGACTTGGAGATGGTGAGCCAGAGGGTTCAGAATTTTGATATTTCTTAGATGATACTTATCTTATTTAAGTTAGGTAATGGAGTCAACTCTCGTGTAGCATGAATCTATTTTATGTAAACATTTTACTTTTTTCAAAAATCCTGCCATGACCAGGTATGATGGCAGATGCCTATAACCCCATCCGTCATGAAGCAGAGGCTGGAGTGCTCCAAAACTACTCTGAGCACCATAGCTAGAATCTGACTCATAAATCAAGCAAATAAACAAAAACCTGTCTGTGCATTTGTAAATTTAATAAGTTATGGTTTCAAAATAGAGAGAAATATATTTCATAATCAATATGAACTGAATAACAAATGACTAGGGACAGTATTTCAAAGACAATTCACAAGCAGAAGGGTAAATGCTATTAACTAGAACTGCCACAGATAAATTGTATATATGCTAGTGAGCGTGCATATGTGTATGCGTGTGTGTGCATGTGTGGGAGTGTGCATGTGTGTGTGCATGTGTGTGTATGCTTAAGGTAACTCATAGGCAAACATAATGAGAGGAAGAGCTACAGAAATAATCACATGAAAAATTTTCAGCATGATTCCTAATTAAGGAAATATATCTAAAACAGCTAAGATATGCCATGCATTATCAGATTGGCAAGTACAGAAAATGTTTTACTACTACCCAGTGTTGGCAAGAATGTGTGCAAAGAGACACCCTCATAAACTCGCTCCGGCCTGGACCTGACTTCTGTGCCTGAAACTCATACAATTTTACAGACTTATTTTTTGAGAAGGTGCAAGATTAAGTTTTATCATTCTATTTTGAATCTTTATTTAGATTGGGAAAAGGTATATTTAATTATAAATATTTTAAAGATGACAAATATCCCAAACACTTTGCAAAAATTCAGAAAAATATAATTTGTAATAGCAAATTATGATACATGAATATAATCTCTACTGTCTTTTCTCCATGTCTTTTGTAGCATGCCTCCTGATTATCACCATCTTCTATGACAATTTTACATAGAGAGAGCAGAAACCAAAGTCATTTTTCCATAGCTTACCTCATGATTTTGCATCTCTTAATTTAGAAAACTTTTCTTTCACAAGTCCTTGATGTGCCATCTAATTTTCTAGAACAGCTGATAAATTCATAGAAACCTCTGATGGGCTGTTTTCCCACATGATGTCACATTTCACATTTCACAGGTTTGCAGACCTTGTACAGAAGGGACAGCCCAATGTCAAAGACTGTGGATTGATAGCCCTATTGTGTGGTTGTCGCTGACATCCTGTCTCATGAGGTTTGTGTTATTATTGTCCCAATAGTATTTCCTGACAAATAACAAGAAATTCAATTATTTTCAATGTATGTATATGACTTGTTCTTAAGAAATATTATTATTCAATAATCCGTGACCCTGTTCAATACTTTTTATCTAAAATATATTATGTCTTTGATTTACTACTTTTAGAATGAGTTGAATTTGTTTGTTGGTTTGTAATTCATTTTTTTAATTGAAGTAACTTCTATGGATTTTACTGACCATCCTTATTGCCTTGATTTTATACTCTACCAACTTTTTGTTTTAATTTTATTGCTTTGGTCAATTTCTTCGAGGGTGAATTCCTATGTCTGTGTCAGCAGTTAGCCATTTCTCACTTATTATATCAAAACCTCCTGGAAGGTTTTTATGTATTCTCATTTCAGAATCCCTAGCCCTGATTCCCAACATACCCCACAGCTGCTCCAACATCACTTGACATAGGCCACGTAATACACTGTAGAAGAACAAAGATTTAGCCACCACTGCTGATGGTGATTACAAATATTTTTATCAATTTTATAAAAATATTAGAAATGTTTATATATTCGAGCTATTCTTCAAGGTCTTAAAAACCATGAAAGTGAAAAGATTAAACTCATAGTTAATTAGCTCACTGGTAATTAGCTCAACACACCTGTATGATGATAATTGAAAGTCTAAGGGTACATGATTCTAAGTTCCGCTAGATACAGAATTGAGAATCAAGTATCCTCTAATCCAACACTTGGTTTCTTATTACAAGCAGACTCTCATGAATGAACAAAGTTTTATGTACAAGAATATCCCATGAAGTTTTACTTTTAATAAAGCAAACACACAGAGAATCAACACAATTAGTTAGGGATATTTACACTATAATATACTGAATCGTTATTTTAAAGAGTAAATTGCATTTATTTCACTATGAAAGATACCTACTTTATATTTTAAAGGGAAAAGAGTACATTGTAAAATAGTATGCATAATTCAGCCATTGTTGAAATCATATAGAAAATTTTTAGAGTTATGTACTATATCATATAAATTTACATAGAGAGAGAATGTTTTGAGCAAAGTAAATTCGCACAAATGGTATAACATGCATAGTATGCAATGTCTTCTAATGGCTACTGTTAAAGATTGAAGAGAAATAAAAGGAGGTTTCTACTTACAAAACTGTTTGGTGTTTATGCTGCCCTGTCTTTGTGGATAAAATACCTTTATAATTATAGAAAATATAACTTCTGTCCAAAAGTAATTTCGATGACTTCCTGTATCTATTTCTTTTCTCCTATCTTTTTTAAAACAGAAAGAGGGACACTTGTAGAGAATCTCAGCTTGCAAGTCTCCTGCATGACCTTCAGTTTGTTTTTCTTTTCCAGCATCAGTGTCAAACTTGTGCCCATAACTTTATGGCAAAAGTCAAGCCAGAGCCAACTAGGCTTCCTTGGACAGCACTTGCCAATGATGACTATGGTTGACCAGGATGGTCTCACAGTGCTTTGCTTAGACACAACCTCGCGGTCACGAGGAGAGGTGTTGCAATTAAACGGCGAATACAGGAAAGGTCTGGCCTGCAAGTTATTCTAGAACGATCAGAGGCTTCTAGCTGCCCTGGAAGAGGGATAGGTGTGGCCTTGAGTATTTGAAGGAATGTTTCCCTTCAAAAGAGAAAAGTAATCCTATAGAAGGACCAGATCTCTGTGATGCAATCTCAGCCTTGCCTGGGGAGAAGGGGATGTGTAGGCTTGCCTGTGAGCCGTCTGTAGCATAATTTTCTTAATGATGCAAGGAGGTTAAGAAATCAATGATTTATCACTATTTCCTTGTTTCTCAATAATTTCTCTTCTGCAAGTCTGGATTTGCCTTGCAATTTTTGTTTTCTTTTAATAATCTTGGTTACAGCATGGGTCTAAAATTCCTAGTATTTTGACAGACTAATTCTTTTAAAAGAGCCTCTGAATACTCTTCCTGCAGGCACAGTACATGACACGTCACATTACATAAAGAGTGAAAAAGTCACCTCTCCCATCCAGAGAGAGAGAGAGAGAGAGAGAGGCAGATAGGCAGATAGGCAGATAGGGGCAGGGAGACACAGAGACAGAGAGACACATGGAAAGACAGAGATATAGCTTGTACTACAAGGACCTCAGAGTCTAGTGACAAACAGGTAAATTAGTAAATAGCACCCAATAAAATAGTAAATAGCAGCTATTGCAATAAACCAGTATTCTGGTCTTCAGGAACAATGATAAATGGGGACATCAAAAACTTTCTGTAAGCTGTGAAGCTTGTACTATGTTCCTCTGACTAGGAGAAGTCAAACAGGAAGGGAATCCATATAGAAGTGTGCTGGGCAGGAAATGCATTTGCTTCTGTTCAGTGGGCAGAGTCGTGGCTATGTGGCTCAGCTATCTTCAACCTGACTTTCCTGTGCTCCATGTCCAAATTGTTTGCTAGGCATTTCAAACCCAGTATAGAAAATACAAGCTATTAACCTTAACAAAGAGGGGAGTATAAGCATCTAGGAACTTCAAAAAGATATGATTCTTGGAGGCGTCTTTGGAGCAAAGCGTACCCCACCAATGCATTAAAATTATATAGCCATATCCCAGGCATAGATTAACCACCCTAAAGAGAAATCTGTTGCTATCAAGTGTATGTTTATCTTTAATTTATGGACTGACTGTGAAGGCCCTTGAAAGATCCTGAGCAAGCCATGCCATCTGGAAACTCACAGTGTTTATCAACATTTTAATAGACCAGTTAAACATTCTTGACCCACTAGTTAGAATTCAAAGTGTCTCAGGATTTATTTTCCCCAGAAAAATTTTTAAAATGTTTCCTTGTTGATTATTTACCCCTCTAGAGACTTTTATATTGTAAGCTTGTATTCTAAAGTCTTGATTAAGCTGCTGTTTTGCTCCGAAATGACTTTCAGAATGACCCAATGTCCTGAATATAAGAATGAAGGCAGTTAATTATGAACATACAACATGATATTCTAACGTATCTCATCCAAACTCAAGGGAACAATTGTTTATCACAAAGGCCAAACCAAACCAAAGAAACAACATAAGAACCTCGATCTTTTTCATATATTAGGCTCAAGAAAATGAGGCCTTTTCATATCTTATCTTACAAAGGGTGTAATCTTTTCTGTGACTTGGGTACAAGGGTTTCAGTTTGTTTCTTTTGTTTTGCTTGGGTTGTTTCTTAGGGTTTTTATGTAACCCTCAGGTTATAGTTGGTTTTTAGTAGGGACAAGCGTAATTCCTCCTTTACAAATGAGACCATTTAAAAACTTAAGTAATTTGACTGAGCTTGCTAGTGCACGTCTAAAATCCTAGGTCTTATGGGATTTGAAGCCAATCTGGGTATCATAGTGAGTTCTAAGCCAGCTTGGGTTACAACATGAGACCATATTGCAATCAATCCATCACTAAATTAAGTGCCTCTACCCAGGGGAAAAAAGTTAAACTAAGCATGCTTTCCACATTACTCCAAATGTCCACAGGGTAGAAAAGAGTTCTGTGGTCAAAGCAGATAAGGAAGGCAGGTTTTCAAGAAGAACAACAACAAAATCGCAAAACTAAAAGGTTATCATTTTCATTACAGACATCCCATAGTCTAGACATGTGCTTTGCAAGTCTCCGCTAGTCTACAGCAGCCCTCAAACATGCGTATAAAACCTTCCCGTATCCAGAAATATCTCATGGCCTGAGTTCATAGGATAGGCTCCTTATCATATCATAATTCAAAAGAATGACTCCAAAAATGATCTCTTGAAAACCTAGTTTATGAGAGCTGTCATGAAAACCAAGAGAGAGAAGAAAGCAGCATTCCTGGTGCATTCTAGCACAACTGAAGGGTCAGACAGGCGCGTCAGGGGTATACATCAGCCGACGACACTGATCTAAGTGCCCTCTTCATCAAGCCCCACCGTCAGATACAGAGCACACCATGCTTCCTTCCCCTACATTTTCCTTCACTTTTGCTTCAAACGAGGAAGGAGGCTCAACACACACACAGTCTCAGTTTACCTTAGCAGACACCCAACACCCAGAGATGTCTAAAAAAGCCTCATAGGCTGAAAATTTAACCCAACTGTGTTGGTTTGAATAAGAATGGCCGCCATAGATCCTTGTGTTTGGATGCTTGACCCATAGGGAGTGGCACTATTGGGAGGTGTGGCCTTGTTGGAGTAGGAACTGTGTCACTGTGGGGACAGGCTTTGAAATCTCATATGTATGTTCAAGCTATACTCAGTACCTAGTCTCCCCTTCTGTTTCCTGTGGATCAAGATGTAGAACTCTCAGCTTCTTCTCCAGCACCATATTTGCCTGCACCCCACCATGTCCTGCCATGATGATAATGAACTAAACCTCCAAAACTGTAAGCCAGCCCAATTAAATAAGAGTTGCCGTGATCATGGTGTCTCTTCACAGCCATAGAAACCCTAACCAAGACACCAACCAATGCAATAATCAGCCCACCAGTCTACAAAAGTGATGTCATGTGGCCCTATTCTGATCTCTAGACATAATGCATAAAACATAGTTGCTTAAGCTACTGGAGAAAACATTTTAAACAGTTTAAGATTATTAGCTGCAATATCATTATTAATATTCATATTTGTGAATATCAATTTACCATGAATAGTAATAACCATGTGATTTAAGAGCAAAGGAGAAAAACCCATTGTCTGAGCATTCCTACTGTTAGTGATTGGAAGGGAATTTACTAAGGACACACCCTCATCAGACAATGCTATTGGTGCTAACAAATCTGAAGGCTCACTGCTGAGATTCTGAGAGAATGCCTGAAATACTCAGACCTATTTAATGTGGTGAATAAATGGGGGGGGAATTCTAACATTCTCTATTGACAGAATTTTCTGTTGTTTCTCCACGTCAAGCTTTAGTATAGCATCGCTCACAGGCTAGCCAATATACATCTACCAACTAGGTCAAATGAAAAATAAGCCGCCACAATGTGAGTTAACCTTTATTCTTAGTCAAGACCCAGGTACTCTGAAGACTTCTTTGAAAAAAAAAGTGTTTCTGTTGTTAATATACCTCCAGTTCAGAACAGGTACAGATCTTAAATGAGTTATTTCTATGTGAACTTGGTGGCACATAGTTAAATCCTAACACTTCAGAGAGAAGACAAGAAGATTACTTCAAGTTCAAGGCCATCTTGGGCTTCACATTGAGACTCTCAAGAGAAAAAAATTCATGTGGTAGTTTGAATGAGAATTACCTCCTCCATAGGTTTATATTTTTGAATACTTGATCCCAAGTTGGTAAAACTATTTGGGAAGGTTTAGGATATGTGGCCTTGTTAGAGTAGATGTGTCACAGGGTAGATTCTGAGGCTTCAAGAGTCTCCTGCCATCCACAATACCCTCTCTGTCTCCCGTTGGCAGTTCAAGATGTGAGCTTTTAGTGGCTGCAGGGATTCCCATACCTGGATTCCTGAGAAATACATTTAGTGAATTTTTTTAATTGAAGTTGCCTAGAGCTAGTAAGATGGCTCATTTGATAAAGTGCTTGCCCCACACTCAAGCATGGCGAACGGTACGGTTCACTAACACCAATGTTTAAAAAGAAGAATAAGACAAACATGGCAGCCCCTACCTGTAATCCCAGTACTGGGAAAGCAGAGATAAGAGGATCCCTGAGGTGTGCTAATCAATCAGCCTAGGCTACTAGTTATTCAGTGAGAGGCTCTGCCTCAAAAAATAAGATGGAGAATGATAGAAAAAGATGTAAGACCTCAACCTCTGACCTACACACGCGCGCGCGCATGCACACACACACACACACACACACACACACACACACACATACCCGTACCTCATACTTGACCTAATAAATGGATTTCTTGGGATGTAATATGTATATTTGTTTAAAATTTTCTACCTGGCTCTAAATAAATGCCAAAGCTATTGTTACATCCATGGCTAGCTGAGTAACTAGTCTCTGATAAATGAGCGGGAGGGGAAATCATGAAGAAAATACCTCCCTCCCCAGTGACCACCATGGAGTCAGTTGCCAGGACGACTTCAGAGGCCATGAGAAGGCGGGTCCATGTGGAGACAGGGAACAGGAAGCCATGATCCCTGTCAGTCAGTAACGTCCAGGGAAAAGACCCGTAGACTGGGCAAAGGAGTCTGGACCAGGGTTAAGCTTGGCCCCGATGTCTGGAGATTGAACTGCAAACATGGGGTCCTCAGAGGAGCTGCTTTGACCTCCGGTCTCACTACAGTCCCTTTACTGTGTCACCACCACCACTGCCCAATACATAAGTAAAATTGTTTTTCCTCGTAAAATTTGTACACAGTATAATAAATAGTTTATTTTTTTAAAAAAAAGACTGCCTGTCACCAGAAGAATTTGCTGTTCATATTTTGGCAATATGGCTTTATGCTAGGCACATGCAAACGTGCATTTAGATGTTTTGTGGAGTTTGTCTAATTTTAGTAGGAAGAATGTTCTATTTTTTTTAAGTTAAAAAGTCAAACACATGTTAATTTCTATAACCGCTGCTCAAGTGTCTTCCATAATGATGTATTAACTTGTTACTCTTCTAACTGGATAATCCTTCTTCATGAGTTTGGTTATAAAATGAAATATAAATATAAGTGACTCTCATCTTTGCCATTGTGAGATGTATACAAATGTATAGAAATACATCATTGTTTTAATGCATAGTATTGTTTGGTTTGGAGTAGGTTTTTTACTCTGTTTTATTTGTTTGCTTTGTTTGGCTCTGTTTGGGTAGTGCTGTGTACTGAACCCAGGGCCAGAAGCGTGCCGGGCAAGCATTCTACCACTGAAACATGCTCTCGGCTCTATATCCCTTTAATTATCAAGAAATAGGACAATGCTTTAAGATGGTCTTTCCTCTTAAAGTGATTAATTCTTATAGCAACTTTATTGGAATTAACTCACTCAATTGGGGGAAGGAAATACTAAGGATTTAACTCTTGGCCTCAAGAACTAATTTTTAAACAGTCCAGTGTTTTACATATATTTAGTTCATATTTCCATTGAGAAAGATTGACCCGATGGGCTAATTTTAATTGCATTTATACTACTCTAAGATAACATTTGAGGGTATGTGGGAAATTAAGGCATGAAAAGAAGATTTTGCTTATTCATTAAAATTATAAACGTAAGACCCTGTATTATCTAAGACATTTTTCTGATTTTATCTTATATCTGGTCTGAGAGATTACTCATAGATTCTGCCTTACTGCTTGCATTCCAAAAGATTTAAGAAATAAAAAGATCAGAGGTGCCAACCGATTGAATGAAAGTTAAGGAGAAACAGGGATCATAACTGAACGCATTAAAACTAACCTGTGATAAGGACCTAATATTCAACAAAAGGCACAGGAGCTGGGAGGCCGGGAGTTAAAATGGAAGCAGCTGACGGATGTTTGCTGAGATCTGTCTGAGAAAAGACACAGCCTAATAACACAAGAGAGTAAACGGAAGGACAGAGAGTGCAGAGCGTAAGTCATGTCCCTGGAAGTAAACTCAGGAGGCTGAAAGCCAGTTGTCTCCTCCATATCCTTTGGGGAGTCAGCCTGTCTCCCCTTTTATTTCCACCATATTTAATGTGGTTTATTTTAAAATAAACAGCAGCAGAGGGACGTGGAAAGCACAAGACACATAGGGGCTGGAACCGCAGTGGCTGATGGCTGTTCTGACTCAGCATTCGCTGTACCTGGCACTTGGCGAGCCGCGTTCTGTAAGAACTGACTGATCGGCTGCAGCAGGCCCTTGGCCGGCCAAGGCCGAAGAGATGCGTCGATGGTTCTCATCTGATAATGGACCGTATTTCCTAAGGGCTAGACACTGCTCTGAGCGCATTGTCTGTATGCTTGGCTCATTTGATGAAGATATATCTGCAAAGCTGGTAAAAATTAGTATTGCCACTTAACAATCGAGAAAACAAAATGTGAAAAATGAAGCTTCCCTCAGACACCAGAGCTCTGGTAATTCAGAGCCAGATGATGCAGAGGTTGAATCATGTGATTGTTTATTTCTCGATAATGCTAATGATCTGTGAGTGCTTGTTTTCGTTGCTTAAATTTGGCCCCAAGAAACAGAAAATCAACCGGGCTCTGACCTTTGGGCAACAGTCTAGGTAATGCAGAGCCTATAATATGCGGTCTGGATGGAGATTCTCGGAAAGATAAGGACAGGCCATGACTGTGGCTAGCTCTGGGGACTGGGTCCCAGGAAATCCTACAGATTCAAATTCTACATATACTCAGTTCTCAAATAGAAAACATAGACTTTGTGTAGAGCCTACACAGATACCCTGGATACTGCAGGACTGTGTGAGCTTTTGGCAGCTGTATTTGTGTTGTGGCACATCCCCAGCATCCTTGAGCATGTACAGCCTGTCATAGGGCTATATGGCTGTGTAATCACCCTAGAGATTACTTAAAGACCCTAATACCATATGACTGCTATGTGAATTGTTGGATTACCACAGTGGTTAGGGAGCAACGACAAGAAAATGGGTCTATCATATTATCGGTACAGATACAATGTGTTTTGAGATTTTTTTTTTGATCTCCAGTTGGTTGAATCGGGCCATGTAGGACTCAAGAATACAGCGAGCTGATGGCACCCTTTATAACTAATGGGATCACCAGTCTTGGAGAGGCACACACCTGAAGCCTGCCCACAGTACCCACGGCAAGCTCACCACTTATTTATGGGCACTTCACCTGCATCTCAAGATGGCTTTTAGTCTCTTCAGGATTACTGTAACTGTCATGAAATACTACAGAGACAGCCTGGGTAAGGCTGAAAGGGAATAAGCAAGGTTAGAAGGGTGTGGACCCACAGTCCTGAAATAAAAATGTAAGCACTGGTTTCTTGTTCTAACATCTAAGAATTACCTCTTGTAAGAGACATCAGATGTTCTTTATATTTAGAAATTCTTATTTATAGATATTTCTCTCCTCCCTTCCTCCAACCCCCAATTGTCTTCATTCTTCCCTCATATCTAGAGCTATTTGCTGTTGTTGTTTTGGTTTTTTCCTTTATTTGTTTGTTTGGTCAATACTCCCAACTTATATTAATTCCCCTGGCATGTTTGGTGTCCTTCATTTATGTTCTCCACAATTATCCTGATCATCTGAACAGCTGTGGGATATTAGAAGACAAGGGAGAATAAAAGATAGAACTATCTATGCCTCGCCAAGTTTTGTCTTACTGACGTCATTGCAGTTTTTCACACTAAAAGAGGGACATCCCCTTGAAGCACCTGAGGTTTGGTCAAGGCCAGTGCCCCCCCTTTCTTCCTGTCTCCTACTGAGTAGAAGTCTCTCCAAGGAGCTTAGAGTATTTTTCTCCTTGAGGTCGGGAATATAGAATTATGGTGTAGTTAAAACACTCGGCAGTGGGATTCAGACTGCCTCCAACCAGGCTCTGCATCTCAGACCAAACTGTATCCGAGCCAAAACTATGTCCATGTGTGAATAACAGGCAGGGTAATTTAATGTGACTTGTATCCACAGGGGTTTGTGTTTTCCTGTAATACGAAGCCTGGCCTTAGGGTAATGATGCTGGTGTTTGCTCTTCAGTTGATCTTTCGGAGTAGTGGTCCAGGGATCCATGTACAACGGGGTTCAGGAGTGGGAGCCAATTATGTCAACTTCTTGGTCTCTGTAGACGTGATCACACGTTAATGGCATTCTTTTAATCAGTGGGCATGGAGTGACCTTCTTTGCCACAACACATAAAGCTGTATGTGACTCTGCTTTTCAAAATCTTACTCACTTTCAAGGTTTATTGTCAAATCTGCCTCCTACAGACTTATGTCTAGAGTTTGATCCCTGGGTAAAACAACTGACTAACATAAAGAATCTTGGGGCCTAATCTTATGTACCAGGAACTCTATCTAGCTGGACTGTTGGTCCTCAGTGACCAGGCCCTTGCTGAACTGGTCTGACCATCAGTAAACTGAGTGAATTTTTTTCTCTCTGAAGTCTATGTTAAAAACCTTATTTAGACTCTGACACTTGCATTTTTGTCTGAGAGTTGATGCTGTTGATGTTTTCCCTTCCTTCCCATGACTTCCACCAACAACGAAAATCAAGGCCATTCCACCACTTTGCTGGGACATGTAAGCTTCCTAAGAATTTCTGTTATAAATCACTCCATCACCATCTTGAATTGGTTCCCTGAGATCTTCTGAGCTGAATTCTGTCACACCTTGCCAGGTGGACAGATGCCAGAGTTCCTACAGCCCAAATACAGCAGCTAACTACCTCCTTGTTAGTGCATGATGAAATAACTGCAAAATGCATAACAATGTAATATCCTATCAATCTTTCCATTTGACAGGTGCATGTTTTACAAGACCATCAGTTTTTGTATCACCAAAACTGAGGTCTTTGAAGTCTTATTCCATGACTAAGTTCTAACAGCAAATTCTGAGTTGAATTTAATTTCTCATGTCTTCTATTTTGAGGTTCTGCATGTCCAGCACCATTTTAATGCATGATTCACCAGATGGACTTTTCTGGTTTGGGGTAGTTTATGTAGACTTCCCCAGCTGTTTTGAAGGCTGTTGGCTTCTCTCTCATCATAAGCACTCACTGGCTGCATTCTCCATAAATGCAGTTAGATCCACAAGTTTGAGTATTATTGAACACATTCCACTTTCCAACTTCCCCAAAGAGACACAGATGTAAGACCTAAGGTGCTCTTGAAATCTGAGTTTGTATGTCCTTTTACACCCACAAATCATCATTCCAACTCCCTCTAGAGAAGTGACTTGCCATCATCTCCCTGTGATGGTTTTCATGATCCATCTGTCCCCAACACATGGATTCTCCCACAGCAGTAATCCTGGTTTCAGAGAACTCTCCACATGTTCTCCTGATTTGAGCTTGACCCTTCAATAACAATGAAAAGCCTATGTCAAATGGTCCCCAACTCCATATGTCATACACATGATGCTAATCAAAGTACTTCTTGGTCACATTATAGCCCAATTATTTTCTCCAAACTATGAATGTGCATTGCTCTTTGGATACAAAATCTAAGCTCAATATAAGGTAAATTAAACAAGATAATTCATACCTGCTTCCCAGTATATCTCAACATGGCAGACCAGCCAAGAGAAACAGAGTTGTGTTTCCAAAAATAGCCCATAATATCTCTCTGATTTACTATAGAATGGTCCATATTGTGCTGAGTAGAAGGATCTTCCTGCCAATATTACAACACTCTCAAACAAGCAGCAACACAGAACCTTCCCTAGGTGAGAGTGAGGAAGGGAAACCAATCCTCCTGGAGCATGGGTGTCTCTGAAACCATAAAGTTCGAAAGCTCTCTAGAGTGTCCCTCGCTGTGTTCAGAACTAACTCCATTATAAGAAACACTAGGTTTCTTATAACACTAGAAAGCTATGGTGGTGCTACCAAGTCCACCTTCTGGATGCCTTTTCCTTGTTGCCTTTCTTCTGTAGCAAGTAGAGGAAGTGAAAATATTCCTGGAGGTGGCATGAGAGGAAAACTGAGCTTTGGATGGCGTTCTTCTAGATGCCCTTGTTCATTTCTGTATCTCAAAAGCAGATGTCACAGTGCCTTGTAAGCCACCACACAACCTGGGCATGAGGACACATAGACGAAGAATGGTCAGTACCGTAGTTAGGAACACTTTGGACAAACTCAAATGAATTGGCCATGTGAGTTCTGTGTTCCTAATGAATGATGACAGGGAAATGTTACTGAAGTGTCTGGCCTGACTTAGCCCCCATACTTTTCATAGCTATGCCTCATCAACAGACATGGACCAGAGTCTTTTCCAGGGCTCTCTCATCTCTGCGTGCTGCCCCCAGCCCTCAGCATTGCCTACTGGCATCACCCTTTCCTCATCTTCTAGATGTGTGTCAACACTCACTAATCATGCTGCATCCCGTATTCCAGATAACAGCGCCAGAAACAGATGCAGCTCTTAGGCACTGGCTGCAAGGGCGAGGTTGGGAGATCCACAGATTTATATTTGAGAGGAAAGTCATGGAGAGATGAGTGCTGCCTCCTTTGGCTGCTGTGCAGAGTGAGCTCAGCACTATACTTTCAGATATGGAGTAATTAGCAATAATGAGTCGCTAGGATCACCCCCAAGTACTCTGAAGACCTGGAGTGTGCCCCAATCATTCTGGCTTTGAAGACTAGTGTTCATTATGGATAAAAGTGAGAGAATTATATTATACTAATTCATGGGTACATATCAAGAGATAATCTAAAAAGATCGTAGTGATACCACATAAGTAATAAGTGCATAATAAAAAATAATGATGGGTCATAAACAATAATGGGTACCGGAGAGTCATGCCAACAACTGTGTAAAAGACCTGAACTGTAGAACTCTACATGTGTGCAATGGCCCTAACATAGCACTGCTATCCTTCTTGTTAGAGCTGAGGATTCATTAAAATGTTGGGAAATTTGGTGTCAGCTGATTTCTCTCTCTCTCTCTCTCTGTGTATGTGTGTGTGTGATAAGCAATGACCATCATATGTAACTCTGTCTGTTTAGATGGCACCTTAACTCTGGCCTTTGCTTCTTGTCCTTTACTTCTTGCCTCACTTCCGGCCTCCTACCTTGGTTTTTATCACATCAGTACATATTGGTCTTCTTTGGTATGTCTTAAACATTAAGAACTGTGTTGGAATTTTTTAAAAGATGCTGAGAACTCTATGGCTCATATTTTAAAAGCAATAATAATATTGTATTAATGGGAGATCTCACGGCCTAACTGTTATGCTCTGGGAAAGCTCCCCAAAGTCCCAAATTGCTGCCCCCAAACAAAAAGAGGGGGAAAAAACAGCTACCCTGACTGAGTGTGTTCTGCCCAAGATTCACTTTTATCTGAAATGTGCTCATGTGGGTGTCATCTATGTTTGAAATAACTCTCTCCAGTTGAGAAAATCATAAAGCAGCGATAAACAAATGGACAAGCCCGTGAAAAGCATCATGTGTACTTCTACAAGGGTTTGTGAAATGGTCTCATTTTGTCTTTGCTTTTGGGTGAGAAGCTCCTGCTGCTTGTCCACAGGTCCAGACGCAGTGCAGCCATGTTCTGTGTATACTACTAATATTTTAAGAAACCATAAGAATGGATCTTAGAGCTGGAAAGAAAAAAGAAGCAGCAGCCAGAGCACAGTGACATGAGAACAATTGCAGTAACAAAGGCTTGTCTTGTTTCCAAAAATGCATGTTCCTCCATCACCATCCAGAGAAAACCCATTTGTCCTGTGTGGGGAAAACGGCATGTCAATGAGCCATATGAATTGCCCAAAACCAAATACAGAAATAAAGGGCAAGAGCAGCCATGTTGGCAAGAGGCTGCAGGTATTTAAAACACAATGGGTTTTGGATTCTCATATTGCGGGGAGCAGAGCCAATAAGCACTAGTGCGTGGATGTGGTGGGGTTGATTGATTAGGAGCACATGATTAAAGGGAAAGAGGAAGAACATGAACTGCTTGCTATCTGTCGGGCTTGGCTAGGAGTCCTTGCAATGCAACTCTTGGATACTTCTGCCCAAATCTCCTGGGAAAGATGCTTAGTGTGTTGGGGTAGGTGGAGGACTTTCCCAAAGCTTACTTTAGAACGTTCCTATATATATATATATATAAAGCACAGAGGATAGAAGTTATATCCCTACTTCAGGTTCTAGCACTCTTTGTCACAAACATGATATAAATAAATACGCACTGGCTTTCTCTTCCCCCAAAGCTACATGTGGCATTTACCACAGAGGGCTTGAGTATCAGGGAAGGAAAAATGATTTATCTTCATTATCGTCTCTCCACACATGCTTTTTGTAATCATGAAGACATTTCTCTTCACAGCTTCCCAAGGAGAATAGCAGAGCTTGGGGGCTCAGTGTCGGAATCTGGCCCGGGTCCATTTGGTGGCAAAAGGAATTCTTAAGTACTGACATTACATTTCAACAGGGCATGAAGAAGAGATTTACATTCCTTCTTGGATTAAGTTTTGCTCTTTATATTCAATCTCCTTCCATAATCAAAAGCATGTGTCCCACACCTTGCCAGCTCTGCCAATGAAACACTGCCTGAGAGAAAGCATGGGAATAGTCCTCGGGGCAGATCTCTGAGAGGTCTTGGGTCTAAAAGACCAATTTCTGCAATGCCAGCCTAAGGTGGACTTGGGATTCTTTCAGTACTATGGCTGAGGTGTCATTCTAGAAAGCAACAGATGTCAACTGTCCTGAGTCCCATCAGTGGCTCTGTTAGAAAAACAGACCTGCCGAAACCTGCAGCTTTTAATAACCACTGCCTTGTGGTCAGGGGGAATAATCTACAGTCAATTTATGGGGTCTTTGACATCATCTTATGGATGAAGAAGTTTGTTGCTAGCTGGAGAAAGTAATTTATTCTCTCCTCTCTCTCTCTCTCTCCCCTTTCTCCTTCCGTCTCCCTCTCTTCTCCCTCTCGCCCTCGCCCTCCCTCCTTCTCTCTCTCTCTCTCCCTCCTCTCTCTCTCTCCCCTTTCTCCTTCCATCTCCCTCTCGCCCTTGCCCTCCCTCTTTCTTCCACCACTTAGATCTCTGTCCTTGGCTTTCATTTTCAAGACTGCTACAGTATTTTTTATACCTAATTCATACATATTTCTTGCGACTTTGATTTTAGACTGGGTTGTATTTCAAGAAGTCAACTTTAATTTTGTGACAAAGGAAGCCGTACTCAGCCTGGGAAGGTAGCTCAGTTTCTCCAATGTTTGCTAGCATACAAAAAGCCTTAGACTTGCTCTTCACTGCTGCATAATCCTGGAGTAATAGTGTGTGCCTATGGTCTCAGCAGCTGGAAACAGAAGGACCAGAAGTCTAAAGTTGTCCACAGCTACACAGCAAGATTGAGGCCAAATTAGACTACACGAGACGCTGTCTTATAAATAAGAAAATAATCTGTCCTCAGAGATCCCCCCTTCAGTATATACCCCTCCTCTATCTTTTTCTCACTCTTGACTGGCTGCGCATATGTTTGAGATGGCTAAGCCCCTCTCTCATTTCAGGTCTTAAGGCCTTAAAAAAACATCTATACTGGGAAATTTTAAAGAATAAACTCTAAATTCTAAAACTGTAAGAAAATTCATGAAGAAGAGGGCAATTAGTTCACTGAATTAAATGACTATTCTGTGACCTTCAACTCTTAATTGCAAGGGAGAAGTAACCTATGTTTTTTTTCAGTCAAGGACTCCACTGTGAATCCTGGGAAAGGAGGACTCTTTTCAGGTAATTCTTAAAACCCTAAGTCTGGGGTAAGAAGTTCAATGGAATGGTCAACAAATTGCCCAAGTACTTCAAATCCCAGGGCCCTGCAGTATAAAATGGGGATACTACAGAACCCTCTTATAAGGTTATTATTATTATTATTATTATTATTATTATTATTATTATTATACCACACATAAACACACACTACATACTATATACTACACATACACATACACATGCTACATACGTGGTAGTTTGAATGTAATTGGCCCCCATAATCTCGTAGGGAGGTAGCACCATTAGGAGAATGTGGAGTAGGCACGGTCTTGTTGGAGGAAGTGTGTCACTGTGGAGGGGGGCTTTGAGGTCTCATGTATGCTCAAGATACCGCCCAGTGTCTCAGACAACCACTTCCTTTTGCCTGCAAGATGTAAGACTTCTACTTCTCCAGCACCACGTGTGCCTGCATGTCACCATGTCCCACCACGATGGTGATGGACTGAACTTCTGAACTGTGAGAGAGACACCTTAATGAAATGTTTTCCTTTTTAAGAATTGCTGTGGTCATGGTGTCTCTTCACAGCAATATAAAGCCTAAGACATCACGTGTGTGTGTGCTTATTATATATTGTGGCTTATTAGTAATAATTTCTCTTGATAAGCGATAACTGCTGTGATTTTATTTCTGGAAATAATAAGCATCAGGAAGCATGGTCACATTGCTTACTCTATCTGCTCTATTATTGCCTGACTTCTAATAATAAGAGGAGGAACAGAGAGGCTTTAATAGGATTTTTAAATCCTTGTTATTGCTTTGCAAAGACATCAGCATCTAAGTTCTATATTTTTCTTAATGAAGAAGCAAACATAGCGCTGATGAGATCGTAGAAGAGAAAGGATGAAAGGTGTGGCAGGGTGGATCATTCCAGTCCAAGAAACTGTGCTTGCTTTATGACCTAATGCTCTCAAGCAAGTCTCGTTCATTCCATGTCTCAGTTTCCCTTTCTGTAAGATGAGGATCACAACAAATGCCCAGATGGGACAAGTAGGTGAAATACCATGCCAACGGGCTTTGGAAACAGTGAAGAACAGTGTGGGGCTAGTGCATACGGAGACACCATGTGCATTCTGGGAGCCAGTAGGAGATTCTCAGGAACTTCTGCTCTGTACCAGTTGATTCCTACTTTGGGAGGCGCTTGGGACAGAAACTTTGGACACTGTCACTACCAGCTGCCGACTTTCTGCCCAGGGACATAAGGTGTATTCTTTTAAAGACAACATACCATGAAAACACAACAAAGTGTCTTAATTATTCTTCCCTTTCAGACTGAGTCTCTATTTAACCCTTTCAGTGTACAAAAAGAGTGTGGAAAAGTCAGTCACATTCAGATATTCTGAATAAATGCAAAATCTCTTCTATGTGGCTATGCATGGCATGGAGGTTAGCCTCATTCCATTCCTGTTGAAACTCTTGAATGACATCAGAGGTCAAAAATGCCACCTGTCACCTCTGCAAAGCCATAAGAATGAATCTTGTCTTCCAAAGAAAATACTAGCCACAATAAAATATGTACTTATTTATTTATTCGTGAGCTTCCTTCCTGCTTAAGATATCACTTGCATCATCTGAAAGGTTGTTCTAAATCCTCCTGAGCATTTGATTTTTCACATAGATGTTTTCTTACATTTATGGATGAGTTTCCAGAGGCAATAACAATCACATTTTTATTCAATACCCAACATTTCTGAATGGTCAGTATGCTATGTGCAGCTTTTAGGGATATGGATGTCTACCCAAGAGTATCCTGAGCCTTTGTTTTTGAGCGTCTATTATATGCCAGGTGTATACAAGGCACTGAGCTATGAGTACGGGCACAATCATGGCTTTTTAAGCACCCTGCAGCAAAGGGAGCACTTTACAGAAAGACATGAATGTATTCTATAGATGATGAAGAATCACAACCTAAAGGTGGAAGAAAACTTTCCAAGGACACAGACAAGGAACAAAGATGTCAAGGATGAGTCTAAAGAGTTACAAAGGGCCTGAATAGTAAAGGGGCTGATATGAAGGAGGAGCTGAAAGAAACCCTGCAGGCTGACGGGAAGAGAGTTGGCGGAGTAAGCAGAGGACAAATCATACATGTCTTGTTTGACATTTCAATGACTCTAACTCTTAATCTAATTGCAGCAGGCAGCCACTTAGTTGTTTTCAGATGGGACATGACCTAATCCAGTCTGCACATTAACATGCTGCTGTGGAGAAGAGCAGTCAGGAGGCTTTTCTGTTGTCTGGGTTGGAAAGTCTGGTGGCTTAGGGTGGGCTGCTATCAGCAGAGATGGGATGAACTGTTCTGCACACTGTGTGGAAAGTCTTTCATCAGAACCCCTGGAGAGAGCTGACTTCTTACAACAAGATCAGGCTGGTGGAGGAGCAGCTAAGAACAACTTCCAAGAACCTGGGTCCACTTGAGCTCTTGCCTTTCACAAACGTTCTAAACCACCAGACTTAACTGTCACCAAACTTAATCTTAAACAGAAACATGATTCCCCATAATGATAAACATGGCTCTCCTCACCAAAGGAGGTAGAGTATGTTCCTTAAGACCTTTCCAGTAGGCATGATGAAACTATGCAAATCCATCCACTCATTTTCTCAACCCAGAGCACAAATGTTTAAGATCAGTGCACAGCACGCTGACATGGAACAGAACAAATGAACCGAACTCAAGCCACAAACCACGCTGGCTCCATGCTAGTGATGCAGTCAACAGACTTGATTAATGATATTTATTTCATTTTTACTTTAATGATATGTTATGGTTTGACTCTGGAATGTTCCCCTCGGGCTCATGCCTTGAAAATTTGATCCCCAACTGATGGCACTGTTTTGCAAGGCTGTGGAATTTTTGAAAACAAAGGCCCTGCTCTTTGCTCTTTGCTCTTTGTCATCTTCTCTCCATCCAGTTGCCCTATCACCATGAAGGCGAAGCTGTGCGTTTTCAGCAGGTCCAAGATCTACACTAGATACCTGTGGCACTACACTAGGACCCATGGGAAGGTTTTCCAGTTTCTTAATGCAAAATGCGAGTACACTCTCCTTTCCAGGAGAAATCCTCAGCAGACAAACTGGACTGTCCTCTACAGATGAAAGCACACAGAAAGGGCAGTCACAGAAATTTCAAAAGAAAATTACCCAGTGCACAGTCAGTTCCAACAGGCATCACAGGTACATCCCTTGCTGAAATAATGGAATCAGAAACCAGACATTAGAAAAGCTGTCAAACATTCAGGCTGTCAGAGCTGTCCAGGAAGCAGAAAGGGCTAATCAGGACTTTAAGAAGACAGCCATGGCTGCTGCTGAGTCTCCCACAGTGGCAGCACCTAAACAAAGACTGGGAAGCCTGTGAAGGTCTCTGCTCCCCAAGTTGGTAGGAAACACTAAATTGGTAGGTCAGATTTAAAACAAAAAATTCAACTGAATTCAAAAATTAAAAAGAAGCACAAGTGGAAGCAGAAGCAGAAGGGGAAGGAAAGAGAAGGGAGAGAAAAGAATGAAGGAAGAAATAAAGGGAAAAAAAGGGGAAAAATAGGGCACTAGGGGCAGACCTCTGAAGGTGATAGCCCAGCCTTGCCTGGCTTACTCTTATCTTCCTAATCTGCCAATGTATGAGCAAGCCATACTAGAGACTATAACGTAGCATAATCCTTTCTTTTTGTAGGTTGTTCTGTCAGATGTTTTGTCAGAACAATGAGGAAATAACTAGTACATGACATGTTAAAAAAAAGAACACTGTCCTTGGGGTGGGAGTATGGCTGTCTGAGCAAACTTGTCACACAAGCAAGAGAACCAGAGCCCATCTAAAAGCTGGGGACATGGATCAAGCATCTGCAGTCCTAGGGCCTCTATAGAGAGAGGGGAGCTATAACTGGACAAATCCCCCAGAAGCTTATGGACCAGCTAGCCTGGTATGAACAGTGGAAAGGAAGTAGAGACCTTGTCTCAAAACAACATAAAGGTGAGTATGGACACCCTTGGTTGTCCTCTGATCTCTGCTTGTGTGTTATAGCAACCTCACACCTGCAGTCACACACACAAATGTGCAAGCCAGCCCCCCAACACACAGGCACACACAAGTCTTATACTGGAAAAGAAAAAAGTAAAACCCAAATATAAAGATGTTCAAATTATACTACTCAGTTAAATGACTAAATCAGAATGAAAGAATATAATGCTTTGCTAAGTTGAGGTCTGGGTCCCCTATGGAGGCTAACTTAAGCAAGACTTCCTGGAGAAGAGTCTGTTTTACATCTAGGCTGCGACACATCCTTGCACACCCTGTCAGTTACACACTTGTGCAGAGAAGATCCTAGGTTTGAGATTAAGACATCATTGAGTTTCTGGATAACTTGTGGCACAGTCTATGGAAAATCTGTGGGTGATTATAACTCAACATGCGTGATTTCCCTTTCAACTCTTTTTAAACGGGGTAATAGAAATCCTCTAGGTTAGCAAGTCTCAAAGTGGGCTCTTAAGTTCATGAATTAATTACTTTTCTTATTGCTGTGATAAAATTCCTGTCAAAATAAGCTCTTAGTTCAAGGCTACCGTCTGATATGGTGAGGCAGGCATGGTGGCAGGAGTGTGAGTCAGCTGGTCACAATACACAGGCAGACCAGGAATAGAAAGAGAGGAGGACGCGCGTGTGCCACCTGACTCCCTCAGCTTCGTTTGTTCTAGAATCCTGGCCTATTGGAAGTTGCTTCCCACATCCTCACGGATCTTCTCTCCTCAGTTAAACCTTTTTGGAAAAATTCTCATAGACACACCCTATAGATATGTCTCCATGCTGAGTCTAAATCTCAACAAGATGGCAGTGAAGGTTGAATATCACAGTCCATTTCCATCAAAGAGCTTAGAATATTTGACTGAAGTACAGATGCCTTGGCCCAACCCTGGTCCTCTGAATCTGTGCTGGGCTACCTGGGAATCAGCATTTTGTCTAGACACATTTGATTCTGATGCGTGCAACCACATTTCCAGACCAGCCGATGTACATATAATTCTTCAACTGCCTCAAGCATATATGTTTTGCTTCAGTTTCATATATGGTTTGCTTCAGTCTTTCTTGCTCGCAACTATTGAATTCCCTTTGAAAAGTAAATCTAGATTTCTCCCACAGAACCCCCGACGGGCAGGCTCAGTAAACAGTAAGAAGTGGCCGACATGAAGCAACACCTTTCAAGGCATACAGTATTCCCTATTGCCACCACCTTACAGATCTTTGTCTGAAGTTTGCGTCTATGGAGAGGGTGAATGTTACCAGCCTCTAGGTGTGGCTCTCTGAGAGCAACTGCATCACCCAAACAGCTCCTTCCTCCTTCCACCCCAGCCCCAGCCTGGCCTTCATAGTTGGTACTGAAATGTTTTGTCTTGTTTACTTACTTTTTTGCTATTCTGTTTATGGAAACTTATGGCTTTCTATCTGGAATTCGGGTCCAATTTCAGCAATTATGCAAAGACCATATTTCCATATTTCCTTGTTTTGATGTGTAAATCCCTCTTCCAAATGCTTAAGAATTCCATGACAAGTGGTGAAAGGAATTTTTACTACATGGCTCAATTGCCGGTTACCAACCTCTCTCCTGGCAAGTGTGACCCCCAGGGTTCCATCACTCCATTAGGTGGCAGATGAACTGCTCAGGCTGTGAAGTCCAGCGACCTGTGACCCACCTTTGCTTCCCAGAAGCTTCCTCCTAGATTTATTGAGGATGAGATGCTATGTAAATCCATCACAAATGTCCCGGGCTTCCAGGAAAGGGTGATGCTTCAGGTCTGGGAACACATGCTTCATCTGTTTGACTTATATGGGCACCCTAGGGTTTTTATTTGTGCCAAAAAGTGGAAGCCAAGCTTTCATTGTAAACAGATGGAGCTGCTAGCAAGGGAAGCAGAAAATTCTTGCAGCTACTCTCCAGCACTAGAGACCCAAAGGAGAATCTGCTTCAAAAGCAAATGAACGAAACAAATGGGAATGAAGATGATGATAGTAAACACTCTTCCTCTCCCTCAACCCCATAGTGCCTAGGTTTACACTCGCGCACGCGCGCACACACACGTCTGCTCTCTATTCTTGCCTTTCTTCCTTCCCCATGCTCTTCTCAATGCCAAATTCTACATTCCTTCAGTGATGAAACTATAAATATAAAATGAACAAACTCAGTCCCAAATCACAAGGGGGGGGCCTTCTCTTTCCATGACTACAACATAGGCATTTGTCCATCAGTCGGAGATTTTGTATGAAGCCTTGAAGAATGTTCAGAATTCCAGTCTTGCTCAGACCTACTAACTGGCACGATTCAGATGCTGAGTTTCAGGACAACCTTAGAATTTCAATGTAGAAGGAAATGCAGTCCTAAAGCATCTCCATATGAAATTTTCCCACGTATTTTTCCTGGTGTTTTTTCCCACTTCTTTCAGCCCAGTAGAAAGGACATGTGGGCACTCACTCCTCTTATGTTTCCTTTAACTGGAAGCAACAGGAAGTTGATTATGATCTTCTAGTCTCTAGACCACAAAGAGAGCCAGCATTATTAGCTGTAATTTGGTCCATGCTTAAGTTTCTCCATCAAGTAGCATCCTGTTACATAACCACTTTATGCTTCTGAATCTCAATGCCATCAGTACCAATCTCTTGACTGATCATACTCTGGGGCCTATGTTTGCAAATGAGTCACTCTGACACCCCGGCATGCTCTTTTTGCATGGTTGGAAGAAGTGGACCCCGGAGGTGGGGCAGTCACCCCTGCCTTGGGGCAGGACCACACTCAAACTGTCCAGACATCTCTTTATTTCTGAAGCTTCTACAGAAAAGAAAAGGGATTCTGTGACCTCCAGAAGTCAAGCTGTTTCAGTGTTTCAGTGATGCTAGGGTATCCTGAGGAAAGTTGAGCTCATTATGCAATTGCTCACTTATTTGGTACACTGTCCTCTCTGAGCCTTAGAAAACATGTCTCTTTGCATCAAAGGCTTCTTTGTGGTAGAATAGAAAGCTAAGCTGCATGTCTACTCATGTAAAGATAATGAGCAAACACCTATTTTCAAAAGTTTCTCTCTGTCTGCCCCAGCAGTATAGTGAGAACAATTCTCTTCCAGACTTACAGAAATGCTAGAAGGAGCAGAAGAGCTCAAATCAAATGTATCCTCACCATTCCATGCTGTTGTTGTGGGGTGTGTGTGTGTGTGTGTGTGTGTGTGTGTGTGTCTGTGTGTGTGTGCGTGTCTGTGTGTTGTATGTGCTTCTGGGTATCCATCTGTATGGTATGTGGGCACATGTGGACACACAGGTGCAGGTGCCCACGACTGTGCATGTGGAGGCCAGGGGTTGACAATAAGCATCTTTCTCATTTGCTCTCCAGTTAAGGTTCCCTAATTTTACCCAGATCACACAAGCTAGATTAGCTGGCCATCTTGCTGTGGGGATTATAAGTAGGCCTCCATATCTGCCTAGGTGCTGGGGACCCAAAATCTTGCTCTCACCATGGGTATGGCAAGCTGTTTGTCACCTGCCCCTGGAAGTAGCTTTTAAATTTACGTCATTATAGAACTAATCGGAGCTCCTGAAAAAAATACCATAAATATACAAATTTTTGTTCATGAGATGACAGTTTAGTATTCATGCAAGCAGATTGTATGTTAGGAGCTCAGACTGTACCGGTAAACATTCCTCTTCATACAACTGGGGCTCTTACTCTGAGGATCCATGGCAGAATGCTGGAAATACAGCACAGTGCTGGGGGCCAGAACAGCAGCCACGGATCCTAAGTTCAAAAACCAAGGGGGAAGGGAGGAGGCGAGGAGAGGGAGGGAAAGGACGGGAAGGGAGAGAGGGCTAGAGCAGAGCTGTGCAGAACGCATCAGTGTGAAGGGATGAGGAAGACGTGGTGGGTAAAGACCCCACGGTAGAATCAAGTTAGGACGTCAGAGGAGGAGGATGGAGGCCAGCAGAGAAATAGGATGAGAAGAGGGTAGTGCTGGATGGGAACAGTTGCTAATACACTTTCATTAATACACCCAGCTGCCCTGCAAAATAAAAAGTACAGAGATTATGAGAGAAAGCTTTCAGTCGATGGTGTATCTCTGAACTTCCAATATATA
>LOJH01002098.1:3382-44640 GCA_001685095.1 Ellobius talpinus
GAAACCCTGTCTCAGAGAGAGAGAGAGAGAGAGAGAGAGAGAGAGAGAGAGAGAACTTCCCTGCTCAAAATACAATAACAATAATCACTTCATCCACAAATGATTTCCCAAATCTGTTAGAACTAGGAGAAAGAAAATAAAATTTAATATTTATTCATTTACTTATTTGATTATCATATTTTAAATGGCAAATAACTTAAGTCAAGATGTGTCCTAAATCTACCAATTATAGTTATTAAAAGGAGCAAATGAGCACCTGACAAGGTACAAACGTAATATGGCAGACTAAACGACACAGAGCAAAACAGTGGTAGCTGTAGTCACAGCACCGATTAGAATCAAGTAATGAAATGAAAACAGCATGCAAAAGAGGAAAGGAAAAGTCAGAAACAAAAATCAAAATGAATGAAGAAAAGAAAACCAACACCACAAAGATGGCAAGGAATAACTGGAAATAAATAAATTATTTAAGAAAGCAACACAAGTTGACCAGGCTTATAGCAAAAGAGTGCAGTGCATACTTAATATGTATGAAGCTCTGATCCACAGAACTAAATCAATTAATTAATTAAGGCAGTTATAGAATAATAGCAAATACTTAGAAATTCTAGCTCAACAAAGAAAATACTGATAAGTTATTTGAAAAACACTAGCATCACCAACTGAACAAAATTTGAGCAGTAGGGAGCACACGACCACCTAAGTAATCTCCCCAGCATCCTACTTGGCTATTTTAACACTGCATTCTTCAAGTTTTACTTATATATTTTATCTCTAACCTTCATCTAACATAGATGGATCTAAGATCCAATATTCATTAGTTAATATGCTTTCATAGTACAAAGAAATGTGAAAGGAAAGCTAGACAAAGTAAAATAACTGTAAAAAAAAAAGTGCACCACTGTGGCTGGTACAAGAAGGACACACTATTTGAGGATAGCATATATTCCTAGGTTCTAATTCAGAAAAATAAACAAAGTAGTATATAGTAGATATGCATTTAACAATCAATCACTAATAGGTCTCATATAGCTGAAGCGGTTCTTTAATTGCTATATAGCCAAAAATGACCTTGAATTTCTGATCATCTGCCCCTACCTTCTGGGTGCTAGGCTGACAAGTATGTGTACCCCCAGATCATGCAGCCCTAGGGATTGAACCCAGAGCTAAGCAAGCACTCTACCAACTGAATTGAATCTCCAGTCCTGAATTTACTTTTTAATTTTACTCAGATTTTTTTAGGATATTAGTAAATAATCAGCAGTAAAACACAAAAGCACAAAGCTTTCTAAAGCACGTTATAAACTTCAAATTTTATCAGAAAATTCTAAGGTTTGCCAAAATAGGATCTAAAAATTATGTTGATATCATTGACGCCTAACTCACCTGGTGACTCTCCTCCCACATCTGAGACCTGAGTGGAATCTACACAGGAAACCACACTGACGGCATTGGTGGGCGCGCTTGCAGTAAGGGTGGAAGGTGAGACTGCTGATTTCTTTGTTGCAATGATGACACTTCTGTAATAAACATTTTAAAATATAAATTACTTACATTATACACACTTCAAAATAAAATGAAGATTTCATTCCCTTTCTTATTTCTGATGTAGTCTTTAAAATATTCATTCAACTTACAGTTTCTTCACTGCTGTCCATACTTATGAGCCTTCTTCGCTTTTAGAGAGGAGGGAGGAGGGGAGAGGAAAGGAGGGAGTACAGGCCTGGATGCTATTCCTCAGGAGCTTGTTTCTGACAGTCGCCCAGGACGCAGAGACAGCTGGGTAGGCTAAGCCAGCTAGCTGACTGGGGAACCCCAAGGCCCACTAGAGTCTGTCTCCCAGATCTGGGTTTATAAAATTACATCACATCCAGGTTTGTTTGTTTGTTTGTCTTTAATGTGCATGAGTGGTGGTCTGCCTGCACATGTCTTTGTGTGGCTGGTGTCTGCAGGGTCTAGAAGTGGGCAAACAGCTGAGAGCTACTATGGGGTGGTGGGAATCAAGCCCGGGTCTGATGGAAGAGCAGTGGAAGAGCATCCAGGGCTCTCAATCTCTGACCCATCTCTCCAATCACCTCTCTGTTCTCCCTTCCACACACACAGCTTTGTAAAGATCACATTTACGTCCTCTTGCTTTCACAGCAAACACTGTACTTGCAGGCTATCTCCCCAGCCTCGTTGTTTTTAAAACTAGGACAATGCCCTATGAAAATAATCCATTTTAATCAACATTTACCACATAAGACTTTTTTAAATTTAAGATCATCTTGAATTTTCTAGTAAATATAACCAAAGATAATTTTGAAGGGAAAATTTTTTAAATTTAAAAGAAGTAATTAACCTTTTTTAAAATGTCAGAACTGATGCAGAAAACTCAGTATGTTCCAAGAAGGATTTTAAAGCACTGCTAATTTGAAATCATAAAACCTTAAGTATCTTAAAAGATAAAACAATACCTATATAAGCAATTGGTATGTATATAACTCATAAACTATGACAGTTTTTGATTGATTATATCATATAGAAAACAACAGACAATTGTTGTAAACAGAAAAGGCGCTAAAGAACCAGTTCATATTATGTATTATTCAAACACATGTATTTATGATATACCAATTTCAATTAAAGTGCAATACTTTATACTAAAAGAGTAACTAAAAGACCTTGTTAGACATAACTTAAAAGGCATTTTTAATTGAACTTAGCTCCATAAACATGCAAAAACCCAGTTAATGAGGCAAAAGGACAGCTGATATATAATGTGCTCCCACAGCAGCTCTTACTTTTAATTACCCTGTGTTAACCATAAGCTTAAAGTCTTCAACATTCAATTTATTTAATCACATATTTTGTTGACAATACTATAAGCTGAAAGTATTCCCTTAATAGCTTTAAAGTATTTGATTTTTAAACAAAATTACTTAGGTACTTTATCCTAATAAATGTATTCATACTTTCTAAAGCACACAATTCTAGTATTTTAAAAAATACATTTCTATTATTAATTTTAAAAAAGAGGAGCAAAGTGAAATAGGTTCTGTTTTACTTCAGTGACTATCATCTGAGGGCAAACACTGTTGCCAATTAAATCAAGTTATCTTGTGCTAGGCAAGGCTTATTCAATGTACTTGGGGGTAGCTGGTGTCATATCATTACAAGGGTGACTGCCAATGTTAACTATATACTAAAAAATAGAAGCAACAGCCACCTGAGCCCCCAATCCCAAAATGGTGTGCTTAAATCACGGTAGCTTATATCAGTTTAAGATCATTGACTTAAAGGAAAGTGGATATGACCTCTGGGTGTGTGTGTGTGTGTGTGTGTGTGTGTGTGTGTGTGTGTGTACACATATGTGCTGGTGGTACCCACAGAAAACAATACTAAATATTTATATTAATATAATTTATAGACCAATATGTAAGAAAAATCTCTATGCTCTAACAATTAGGTAGAAAATACAAGTATGAATAATTTACTTTCCATTTGTTCACAAAAGAACCATCACAATCTGCTTTACGCAAGCAACATCTTTACCGGCGGGAGAATAACATAGCCTAGTGAAACTGTGGCAGGCAGTGGTACTGCACTCTGCCTAGAAGGCCTGAGGGCCAGTGTTCAACTCACAGCAGTAAAAAAAAATCTTCCCTATAATCAAAATTTTAAACATAAATGTATCCTATGACCCAACAACTGTACGTCAGATCTTTGCTCAAGAACATTTAAGTATGGAATAATACAATTATGCTTGCAGATACATTAAAGTGGTTGAAAACTGGCAACTGCATAAATGTCCTTCATTCACAAAAATAAACTTTTAAATGGTGAGAACCGATATAGTCGGATACTATTACATAACAATATGATAGACTGCTAATAAACTTATTGACACGGATGAATCTCAAAGGTGCTATGCTAAATTAAGGAAGCCTACGATCAAAAGCATGTTTTTGTTTCCTTTTTTAAAAAGGTTCTGGAGCAGGCAAACTAATAAATGGTTTTGTACAAAGCTTTGCGGGCTGGGTGGACACGGGGAATCCTGGCTGATATTTTGTGTAACACGAGTACGTAAACAGGTCAAAGGTCATCAAATACTGCACTCCATACTTGTTCCTTAACATGCACAATCCTTATGTGGCCATGGCTAATTAGAACACAACAAACCTTGATTTGGTTTTTAAACATTTAGCATACTGTTAATAATATTTTCCATAGTGAAAACATCATATTGTTTTATTCAGTTTTGTAAATATTTACTGCCCACAGTTTTGCACATATTCTCAAAAATTTATAGTTCAGTTTGAAAAACAATCTTAAAGTATACATTGATTTCATTTAGTAAATAATTGGGGGAGGAAATATGAAAGGTAGCCAATGTCAGAGCCCTGAATTTCAAATCCTACTCCTCCCATCTTGTCCTAAGACTACAGACATGTGCAACAAACAGCTTTTTTGGCACATCTTTTGAAGGTTTGAGACAAACTCTGAAAGGTGAAGTAACTCATCAAAGTAAACTGCAGGAATCAACCACAACTCAGATTCTCTGATGTCAGCCATTGCCTCACAATGAACTATTTTTCAAGTTCTGCTAAGCTATACTTCCCATGCCATACAACTCATCACATTGCACACAACTAAACGGTTTTCAGTACAGTCAAGTTCTCCAACATCACATTCATGTCAACACTTAAATGTAGCTATCTAGATTACAATCATCTATACAGAACAAAAATAAAGATTTTCAAGATAAGAGATTATGCATATACAGTTAAATTAAAAAATATATCTGGTAACGAATAGAAAATGAGGTTTTATTTTCTTTTTTAATTTTAATAGGGGAGAGAATGAAGCCAGTTCCCCACTACCAGGAATTATGCAGTTAAGTTTCCCACATTTAGAAAACTATCAAGGGCCAGCACATCTGGAGTGCAATGGATAAGACGGGAAAACCACCTTCGTGATCACGTTTTCATCCCTGCTGTTTATTCTAACTATGAATTAGTACATACAAAAAATAAAATTAGTAATTTCTGAATCCATTATCCAATTCAAATCACTTCTAAGAAGTGATGCAATACTACTAAGGTTCTGGGCTGTATCAAAATAAAATTCAAAATCACACAATCTAATTACAATGCAATAAATAATATATATATAGATTGCTTATTTTAATTTTATAACTATGCAAAATTTTAGCCCATTATGCTCATCCTGTAAGCAAAAATCTAAACTAGGAAAGTAGACTCTACATTCTGAAAATATAACCTAAAAATTTAAACTTACCATTCTTTAGTGGGAATTAGCTATACAAAAACAAAATATTTCTGTATTCTCTTTGAAAAAAAACAAGATGCCAAGATGCAACATATATAGAGCTCACTTGAGAATATACTGCTATCAAGTGTGCTTATTTTTTTATTCTTCCATCCCCGACTCTTGTGCTGGGTATTCAACTCATGATCTGGCACAGACTAAGCACAAACGCTACCTCTGAGTATGTCCCGGGCCTTAAGTTTCTACTCAAAAAATAAGCTCAAAATCTGTCTTATGTTTATGAGGCAAGTAATTTTCTTAATTGTACAGATTTTTTAAGTACTTTTTATAGTCCACACATAGCAAGTGAAAATACTGTTGTTTTGCTGTCATTTTCCTAAATTAGGGACTCTGAAGGTTCTTTCAATTAATTAGTAATAAGCACAAATAAAGAGCAACAATCTCTTCCAGACAAGTTAAAATCACATTAGTTGAAAATACCAAAAACCTTCACAATGCTATTTTATTTAACATGGTTAAAAAAAATTAGCTGAGTACTTTAGTCCCAAAGGATTCAGCTGAAAACACAGACCAGCCCTTGAAATTATCAAGATAAATCCCTGGCACCCATTAATCGCCAGCAAGAATCTTCCAATTAGATAAGAGCAGGAATCTTGGCATGGGAATGAACACAAACACCTTCCCTTTTACAGAAACTGAGCCTGGCAGCCTTTCAGCAGGGCTCACTCATGCAGCTGTTACCCTAAACTTCCCAGCTATTGCTTGGAAGTTGATAATTCTTAAGATATGAGGAGAGTTCTGATTTCTGGCACAGCATTCCTGAGATAAATACATGATCAGAGGGATGCTTTGAAATTCCCAAAAACACTCCATTGGCCCACAGCTTCAAGAAAAGTCTTTCAAAAGGTGTCTCTTGCTAAGAAAAAAGATAGGGGGAGAAACAGAGAAGATTGTATTCTATCAGACAATATGTTAAATGCATACCAGACATGTTAAGTTTTACAGAACATCCTGAAAAATGCTACCAGCAAAATTATTTTTACCTTACTTTAACAAACCTTTTTAAAGTATAATACCTAATCAGGATTCCCTAAGTAAATGCATAATCTCACCTAAGCACTGAAAAAAAAAGATTTAATTTCAACGTTATTGAAAAGTAAAGTAAATACCAAAATAAAACATTTTGGTAATTCATAAAAACATTTTAAGTATATACTAAGTATATTTAAGTACTTAAGTATATACTAATACTTAAGTATTAACTAATACTTAAGACACAGCTAATTGAAATATTTAGCCACCCAATTGTTTCTTATTATTAACAGTAGCACAAATTTAAGTTAATTTTAAGATGGGCATGGTAGCTCACACCCATAATCCTAGCATTGACCAAGACAGAAGGATTCCTATGAGTTCAAGGGTCTATGACGAGACAATCATTTGAGCTAAGGAATCTGTAGCTGTCTGGGACAACATTGTAAGACATTATTTACAAAAGAGGAAATTATAGAGGACAAAAACTAAAGCAACTGAAAAATACATCACTACATAGTCTAATATAGAATTCTCTAATATTCGAAGCCACCAAATAAAACAGAAAATCTTAAGTCCATAAAATGAATGAACAGAAAATCTGATAAAGTGACAGAATTTCACAATCTCTATTCACAAGGAACTCCATAATAGTAGAGAAACTGGGTGCATACCACTCTAATCACTGACCAAAGTAAACGGCATCAGGAATAAAATAAAACTATACATATGCCCACTGGATAGGAAGCAAGAAAGAGAAGCTGTCACTTCTGCAATATTTCTGCCAAAGATGTACTAACCTGAATCTAAGTCTAAGGCACATTAGATAAAAATAAAGTGAGAGGCATTAAGAGACTTGAAGAGACATAATCTCAAACTGGATCATTTGAAGTAAAAGGCTGTTGCTGAACAAGTCTCTTCCCACTGGTGTTGGTTGCCCACAGGAACCGGATGATAAGACCCTACTGCTAAAGCACCATACATTTTGGTTATAGGACATAGAAAAATTAAATAAAAATAGAACTAGAAGCTTCCTCCCTGCTGGTTGGCTCTCCTGGAGTGAGAAGGTACTATACTTGTTGCTAAAAAAAAGAAAAATCATTACAAGTCCTACCAAACTGAAATTCTGCAAGCTACACCACCAACCTACCAGTCACATGGTCTGACCGTCACAATAATAAGTAGCGTAATTGCTATGGAGTGACCAATTATTTTCTGCTTAAATTTGAGGCCAGCTCCACAAAGGGAATCCACATCTGGTATTATAAATGTCAAAAGTTCATGGGCAAGAGGTTATGGGAACTAGACAAAGAAACCTACTGCTACTGTTTTTTAAAAGGATATATTGTCAAATTACCTTCTAAATCTTTGTAATTTTACACACAGGTTACTACTGCTATTAGACTTGGTCAGAGAAACTTCTATTTGCAGAAAGCATCAGTTAAGAGACAAACTCATAACTGGCCAAAGTGCAGAGAATAAGCAGCTCCTGAAGGAAACATCATCATCACTGGCTCCAAGGCTTGGTTAGGGAACACTGAAGGATGGAAAGAAGTCCTATGACTTCAAGAGCTGAAGGATGGGAAGAAGTGCTACGAGATGCTGTCTTCTAGAAACAGCAAGGCTGTAGCACCCATGAACTTGCAAACCACAGTGGTTATATGCATGACATTTGCACTGATGGAGGAAGGGCCCATGGGACCTCATAAGGCCCCACCCCTTTTTTAGGGAGCTATAGAAGTAAAATGGTTGCTGAAGGATGAAAAATCAAATTCCTCAGTAGGATAGCCACTGGGAAACTGTCCTTGTTTAAGTAAATAACCCACTATCCATGCTCATGCAAACAATCCTAATTAAATGCAGAGTGTGTGAAGAAGTATCTAAGAAATGGTCCGGTGGTTAACAGCATGTACCACTCTTGCAAAGGACCAGAGTTCAGTTCCCAGAACCCATGTCAGTTGGTTCACAACTACTAATAACTCCTGCTCCAAGGGATCCTCTGGCCTCCACAGGCACCTGCCACTCATGAGTGTACACACACACACACACACACACACACACAATTTAAATAAATAAGGAAAGGCAGTGAAGCACACAAAAAATAAAGTAGGAAGGATGCTTGCTGGGAAGAGGGGGTTTAATGGAAGGTGGATGGGGATAAGAGAGGAAAAGGAGACAAGAATGCTTAAAGTACCTGATATATACATAAAAAATATGAAAGAATAAGTAAAAATAGTAAATAATTTTAAATAAATTTAGGCAATAATTGTAGTTAATATTTTAAGATTAAAAAATCATTGTATAAATATTAATTTTCATATTTAAAATTAGCAGCATATCTATATAGAAAACCAAGAAAGTATTTTAAAAAAAACTCTTAGTATCATATTAGCAACTTAATGTCTCAAGAAAAATAAAAAATTTGTAGTAGGAACTTTTCTGTAAATTAGTTTGTTCCCAGCTGAAAATACTAGTTTTTAAAATTATTCATTCAGTAACTAAGTGTTGAAGGTAGAACATAAGAAAACTTTATGAAATAGAGAGACAATGACCAGGCAGGCTGATGACATATTACAACAGGCAGTAGAGAACAACCCCAACATAACCTCACTAGTTAGAAAAATAGGCAAATCTCTAAAAAAAAAATTCTTGAGGGCTATACAATCAACTAAGGTTCTGTAGTTAGCTTTCTCGAACTGCCCAGGCTCAGAACACCTAGCTGAATTCTTGTGTCTGCTGGCATCTAGATTCCCACTTTTTATTCACAAAGGCTGATACAACTGGAAGCAAGGGAATGATGGGTAGTTATTGAAAGTTCATGGAAGTGTAACCAAAAAAAAACGCTTTTACATACAACATGCACTAATAAAAATAAACCTAAAATAATTTTAGAGGCAGATAAGATGTTAATAAATAAAAGTTTGAAATACTGCACTAACCACACAACAAAACTACCCATTTTTTATATAAATCAGATCAAAACATTCTACTCACTCTGAGGCACAAAATTTAGAATTTCATATTCTAAATTGTGGTATTTCTGTACATTTTGCAAACCTAGTCATACCGAAACAACAGGTTATTTACATACCTGTCAAAAGACCTGAACTGCACCGGTGGGTCACCAGACAGATCTCCAAGAGCACCAAGGCAGGCTGGGGGCAGAAGGGCTGGATCCACCGTGACTCCATCTGCCGGCATATTAACCAAGCTTCGCAGAATGTCCTTCACATTGACATTTTTTGAAACTGGAACTGATGGTGTCACCTTCCTATCCAACTCATTTCCTCCATCAGTTTTTGTTTCCTGAGATTTATTGACTTCCAAAGAAAGAGTGCAAAGCACTTCACTGATGGCATCTGGACCCGCGCTGACACCCAGAGGCACTGCTGGAGAAGCTGTAGATGGATTGCTTCCTAAGCCAGAAGCTGTTTCCTCACCAAGGCCAGAGTCTCTCCTTTGAGTAGATGAGGTACCCTCCACTGATTCCTCCACCGATGATAGAGCTAAATGGCTAAATTCTGCTGGTGTGTTTTCTGCATCTTACCCAGGAACAGAAGAGTAAATTAAGAAATCAAGAACTAATCTTTTAAATGTATATTCAAGTCCCAGTAGCCATCCAAGATTTTATGAAATATTTGTCATGTTCTCTCAAAATCAAAAACTATTAAAATAAACTATAAAATATGATAGACTGTACCTTATATCCAAAATAGATGCTAAAATGAGTAAATAATAAATGCCTGCAACAGCCTTCAGAAATGATTTGCAACAAATGCACGGATTATAACACAAAGTTGAATATTGACAGTTCATAAAGCAAAACCTTCTACATCACAGTTTCCACTGCTGAACAAATGGTCAAGCCCTCCAATATGCACAATAAATAAGTGGAGCTGCTGATCCAGTTCAACAAGGAGCAGCCCATCCCTGCTAAGACAAGGTCTCATGTATCCCAGGATTGTGAGGAATTCAAGGCAGACCTTAAACTTCTGCTCTCATTCTCTCCACCTCTTAAATACTAAGATTACAGACTTGTACGACCATGACCAGTTGGTGAGGAATGGGGAATCAAACTCAGGGCTTCATGCATGCTAGGCAAGCACTCTACCGAGATAATCCATAGCCCAAGCAATCCCATTTTGCTGTTTAACTTTACTCTCTCCAATCAAACTTCTAATCATTCTACCCAACGTGCTCTTTGCAAGTTCACCCAAATTTAAAGATCATCTTGTGAAATTTAAAGATCAGTCCTCATCCCTAATAGCACTTGACAGCAAAGCAACTGCTGAATGTTCTTTGCAATTTGATAATCCTTTTTTCCATGATGCATAGTTTTTTTCTTCTATTACTTCACCAGTAGTTTCTTGTTAATATCTTCAGCTTCTTTTTCCCTGATTTATTAGGTTCAAGGAACTTAGGGGTCAACCCTTGGTCCGTGGTTCTCTCATCACCTCTATCTACACGTATTTTCTCTTAATTACTCCACCCACTTTCCACATTAAAAATACCCTCACAATCTAATCCCACACACAAAGGGAATGTGTGTGTATGTGTGTGTGTGTGATTGTTATTTCTCTGCCTTCCCTACATCTTATATGTCAAAATATATCAAAGGTCAACAGGTTGAAAACTGAAATATTTCACCCTTGATAGACTACAGTATATCGTATAATAATTATTGAATAGCTTTTCTTTTTAAAATATCCAAATTAATGTTCAGAAACACTGTTCTTCTGTCATCCAAATATATCTAGAATCTGACTGCCTCTTGTTATCTGTGAGGTTAAAATCATAAACCATCAAGTTATCACATCAATTGCTGCATTGTCCTCCTAACTGGTAGTGGAAGGCAATTACTTTAATGATCCTACAGACTCATGCCTGATGGTATTTAAGAAATCCTTCAATCTTAGCTAGGCCAATAGAATGGTTAACCAATAGAATAGAATCAGAAGTAACAGCCAGTTCCCAGGCTGAGTTTTAATAAGTAAGGCCAGCCAGACTTGACTTTACCAGACTCCAAAACAGCTCAGTTTAGAAATTTAACTGACTTCTACACTAATTAGGGAGACTACAGAGAAGCAGAAAAGCCTTTCAAACTAATGGGGGGAGGAAACAAAGAATTAAATTAACATAAGACTCAAGACCCTTCCCCCAAATGACAGGAGCTCAGGTGCTTCTCTCAGCCAACCCTAGCCTAGAGCCCCCTCAGCTGAGTCACCAGGCAACAGAAAAGCCATCCTAAGACTTTAAGTCCCAGGAAGCATCTAGAGCAGGGGTGAGCATTCCCAACATGCCATATTCAAATGACACCCACAGAATCATGAAATGTTAAGATAGTTGTAGTTTTAAACCACTAATTTAAATGTTCTAGGTCACGTGGCAGCACAGAACCAAACACTAATTCTTCCCCTCTGAGGTGTGTCCTCAAAACAGAATTCAAAATGGTATTTAATTTTTTTATTTATTATGGCTGTATATGTGTTTATAACCTACATATGATATATTTACATATTTGAACACTAGCACACACATGTCACGGTGCACATGTGGAGGACAACTTACAGGCGTCAGTTCTCGCCTTCCACTGTGGATGAATTCAGATCATTAGAGTTGCCTGGCGAATGCTTTTATCAGCTGAACACTGGCCTCGGAGTCTTATTTTAAAAATACATATCAGTTATAACTCTGTACTCAACATTCCAATAATGGCTCATTTCACTTAAAGAAAAATACATAAACCATTTCTCCTATCATGTGTGATATTTTATTTATTATCACTTTTACTGTCTCTAAAATACCATAAAATTTATCTATTAAAAAATATCTTGTCTTTTTCTGCCAGAGATAAGCTTCATGGCAGTAGAGTCTTTTTCTTCCTGTAGGTATGAATCTACATGGATACAAGTACCTAATAGGTACTAAATGAAAACATATAAAAAAATTACTCCCTCCTCAGTGCAGCTAGTTTGATATAACTATCAAAGCTGTTTACCTAACTATACTTCTGTAACTGAAAGCTACTTTTAAAACTATAGTTATCCCTACTAATTGTTTAAACAACTTCCTAGAACTCTGTTGTAAAAGACTAAATTACCCTTCACAGCAAATACTAAATTAAAAATGTTGGATTCTTTACTTATAAAGGATAACACTTTCTCATCTTTTATTAGATGGTTCATGTACAGAACAAAGCTCATCTCCCAACTGTAAATGATTATACAATATGTAAAATATTGGTCAAGATTTACCAATAGGTAAATAATTGGTAAATAACTTACATATTATGTTTTATGATATGCAAGCTATTGGTAATCATAAGATAAAATATTTTGCCATTAGAAAATATAAACCTATGGTCTCACTTGACACATAGTGGGCTTAAGTTCCAGAATCAGTGACTTAACCAGATAAAGTTCTGTCTGAATTTGGGTATCAGGGGATAAAATGTAGAAACTTACCAGGAAGTGAAGCATTCCCATTTTCACTACCGGTTTCCTTAAGAGACTGACTGTGCCTTTCATCTTGTGGCTCTAAAATGTCTCTATATTTTGAGACCATCAGAACAGAAATAAAGTACACAACAGCCAAAGCTAAGAACTGAGCTTGTTTGCTATCCTCCTGAGAAATAAACAAAAGTAATTGTTCATGCCGCTATTAACATTTTAATCTTATTTCATACTACAACATTTAAATATAGATGATGTTCACATATCCTTCAACATGCATAAAAAATAATGTCTCATTTGTTTAATAATTTATTACTAAATATAATAATTCTAAAATACATTTGAGCAAAGTTCACAAATATGCTTGGCAGTGCCTTTAAAAACAAATGTTTATACTTTCAAACACAGAAACAGAAAACCTGATTCAACTTTAAAAAATGAGTGCTCAATCTTAAGAGACATAGTAAACCACACTTTATATGGTTACTCAAATAGCAATCACCACAATATAAAGGTAACTGATTATTTTTATTTCCCATCAAAAAAATCCAATTATATAAATTTAACATCACAGCAATGTTGCAGTATGATACCCAGCATATCCAGAACAAACATCCAGGAGTAAGAAGTAAAGCTGTCACATAGAGAAACGGGTGGAAAATTAATCTTCAGAGTATTTTAAGTATCGCAGGCAAGCAGAAGTCAGGACTGAATACAAAGCATTCTCCTCAAAGAAAAGGACAAACTAACCTGAGGCACAGAGGCAGCCATCCTAGCTCTACAGATGGCCTGCACGTGACTATCAATGACCTCTGTGTCCAGTCAAGAAGATGCTACACACATATCCCTTCTGTTGACACCTCAGAAAGGCTTAGCTTAATAATTTTAATTTTAAAAATTAGTGTCTATCAAATCCTACAATTAAATGAATCTCAAGAAGTTGGTACTTGGTTAGCTTCTAAGTCTAAACATATATGCCAGCATATTGGTATTTTCCCTAGGCCTTTAGCTTTGTTCCCTAAAACACAGATGGGAACTTAAGGGACAATTATATTAAACATCGATTATTATCAACCATTCTCATAAAATAACAATAAATAAATAAACAAGACTATAATAACTATTGTCAAAAGTTTTAGATATAACTTCAGGGGGAAAAAAATCAGGTATCAAACTCTCCCTTAACAGGTCTACTTGAAACAATTCTTAGACACATTTCTAATATGATAAAATCTATGATACGTTGTAAATTTGCATGTATAAGTTTCTCAGTCTTGGTAGAAAAGATAAATGTACATTTTTCTTTTGTATTGAACATCCCTTTCCTGCCATGTGTTATAACTACTACCAATATGACCATTAGGCAAATCATTTATGTGGTCTTCTTAGCCAATTATTGGCTACTTATGCCTAACTAATTCCTTATTCATCACATTAAATTACTCACTTCCTCCACCTCCTTCTACTAACCATGGATTTAAGCAGAGAACAACCTAGCCCTGCCATCTTCATAATAGGACTATAAATGAGTTACTACATACACAGCACCTCATCCTATACTATTCAGTCAGTGTTCAAAACCTACTGAGCAGTGACAAGACTCCAAATTCTATACTTGAATCAAGACCTAGTCAAGAACACAAGAGGGCACTAAAATACCAGAGAAAGAGTAAGAAAAAAAAAACTGCTGCTCTGAAAAGTTCATATGAAACATAAAATATCCATTATGAAATAGATCGTAAGTGTTCTTCAACAAGTACTTACTAAAGATAATAGTCCCTATACTGAGATTACAAATGACTTTATTTTAAGATTTATATTTTATAAAACTTTAATATAACATCAAAATCTGCTAAAACAAAATTATTTTCTTTAAAAAAGTTAAAAGGGCAGGAAGACAAGTAACTACAGTCACAGCTCTAAAATACCAAAATAGAAGACACATTTCATTAAGTATCCTTTATTACATTCTAAAAATCCCTTGAGGGGCCAGGTGGTGGTGGTCCATGCCTTTAATCCCAGCACTCAGGAGGCAGAGACGGGAAGATATCTGTGACTTCGAGGCCAGCCTGGTCTACAGAGAGAGTTCCAGGACAGGCTCCAAAGCTATAGATAAATCCTATCTCGAAAAATGGGGGGGAAAATCCCTTGAAGGAAAAAAGTTAATATTCAGTAAAATAATACAATGTTATGAGATAGCACATATTATTACAATATGTGCAAGATTCTGAGGCAAGACAAGTGGGTATCAATTTACTAAAAACATCACTTGACCAGGTTACTTAAGATCTCCATACCTCAAATTCTTCATCTGTAAAATGGAGTAATGAAAGTACACAATTTTTTGAAGTTTTAGAACTTGCTGAGCACATGAGAAGAACAGGCAGTGCTTTCTATGTGACAGTGGGGTTGCTCTTTCACTCTGATAAACTAGTTGTTTATTCAGATAATCCCTAGTACCACTGTATGCTTCTAAAAAAACATTGCCAAGAATCCTGTTTTCTAGGCCTGCCTGTTGAAACCATCTGTATTACCTCTCAGGGCAGAAGGAAATATTTGAACTTACAATGTCTCTAAAAACAACCGCTCGAAGCCGATTAATGTCCATGTCTTGCAGGAGCCTGTCAAGATCTCTTACTGGAGATATACCGCCAGTTACAATGTCCACTGGGCTCTATTTTAAATAAAACAATAATAACAATACATATATACATTAAACAGATTTAAAGAACACAGTAAAGTATCAGAAAACCATGCCACATTATTTTTTTTCTTGTGGGAGTTGGTTATGGCAAGGGACGTCACATGGGGAAAATTGACATAACAACAAGGAAAAGTATTAGAAAAACAGACAAGAGTAAGTATACAAATATCTACCATGTATTTAAACATAAATATGTCATATTAACAAAAGATAATGACTATTTAAGACTCTATATCAGATTTATTTAGCTTTATGTTGAAATGAGCAAACTAAGTTAGCATCTTAATTGTGGAATACAGATATGATTTTGTGAAAAGAATGATTCCATATCTTACTTTTGCTGCAGACTTCCCCATGGGTATCAGGCCATGCACTGTTTTCAAGCTTTTTGCTGCATCTCCTCTAGCTCTCAGCTGCAAGTGTTGCTGACACTCTAGGCAATTCCTTACAGCCACTGCACACACTATATTGTATTTTAAGACAAAGATTGGGAAAGAGAAGAAAGTTATATTTAAGGTTACAGCAAAGATATAAATCACCTACACAGTATAATTCCCATTACACTTTATTCAAAACAGATTACCTTCAACAAATTCCTAAAATGTCCCTAGACTCTTACCTAATGTTTATTGTCTGATTTTATTCTCTGCTACAGTTAAGATCTGGGAAAACAGCTCAGGTAGTAGAGTGCTTATCTAGCATTGCTGAGACTGTAGGTTTAATCCCTAGTCTCACCATAAAACAAGGTTTAGTGGTATATGCCTGTATTCCAATACTTGAGAGGAGGAGGTAGCAAGATCGCTAGTTCAAATGTCATCTTCAACTACACATCAAGTTCAAAACCAACTTTCATAGAATCCTATTTCAAAAAATGTCCTGCAGCAGCCTCAAAAACAATTTAGGGAGTTCTGCTGAAAGGGAATCAGAAATGGTTTTATCTTGTGCTACAAAGGCCTGAACCCAGAGCCTCAGAATGATAGTCACCTACTCTAACACTGCAGTACACAGCAAACCCAGCTCAGAAATCCTAATAACTTTAAAGAGAGAGCAGGGCTATGCAGACAAGTCTACATTCAGATTTCAACTGCACTAATTATGGTTTTAAATTTGGGATAAATTTCCTAATTTTTTGCAATTCTCTCATGGACAAAAGAATAAAATGGTTGTTATTAAAATATCAAACTCAAAACTAATGACATAAGTTAATAAATGATACATTTATTATGACTTTATGAAGACAGTCATTTATAAAAACAGCAGACGTCATAGTTCCTAAGGATTTGCTCCCATTTCTTAGGTCCTCTCTCTCCACTATATTCTCTCCATAAGCAAGTCAATTAACCAAATCTCAGTATTTACTCCTAGATACAGGAAACCTTATGCAAAGAAGGGTTTACTTTATCTAACAAAGCCTTCTTAAGACTAAGCAGTCATTCTGAGTACATTTGCATTCACTTAAGAAGTGTTCCCAAAAACTGAGATTTAATGATTTTTGTGAACTACTTTAATAAACTATCAAAGCTTATTTGAATAAAAGTGTACTTGAATGATGACCACGTAGACCATGCCTACTGAAGTATGTTTGGAAGAGAAAGGGATGGATCAGCATATCATGGTACTTGGAAGACAAACTTGGACCTCACCCAAGATAAATACGCATGCTCAGAAGATCTGATGATGATGTATAAAATTTGCAAGGCAAATTCTCTTCAGAAAAGAGAAGTTAACAGAGAAGGGTGACTGTTAATCAGAATCACCTTAGCAGCACGTTGATTATATCCAACCCATGACAAACACGCTAACTACTACAATGCACTCCAAAACGCAGGCATGTGGGAACATGACAAGCATACACATTCTCCTCAAAATAAGGAGAGTTTTACTTATCCATTAGTGTGAATGACTGAAAATGTTAAATATAATTCTTAACTAATGGCTTTTAAGAGTTTACCAAGTCGGAGACACTGCCGTAGAATTCCTCCAGACGACATATTTTTTTCAGCTTCAATTTCAGCGAATCCAAGAGAACTTGCAAATATAAGCACATCCACGAGACTAATTAGCCTCTGCAAAAATGTCACTGAGGTTTCTACTGAAAGACCTTGAGTAGGCTCAATATTCTCCAGCTCGTGCTGCAAAGTAGAAAGTCTGGTGATTATGTCTACATTTACTAGATGCCTTCCGCAAATTTCTAGCTTTTTTCAAGGTCAGGCTTTCTGGAAATCTAGAACAATAGACTGATTTGCTCTTTTGCTCTTTCAATCTAAAAAAAAAGCAATGAGAATACTTCCATCGTATTTTTCATTAGCTTACTCGTGCCTAATAAAGTAACATTCTTTATAGGTTTTTCATTCCTGCAACACATGCTAAGATTTTTTTCAGGTAAATATGAAGGTGTGTATTTTATTACAGCAGTTATGATGTACAGCATTAACACTGCATTAAACTTCAATCATAAGATGCATTCATGCTATCACACCACTTGTAAGTAGTAGGTAAGTCCTTACCGTGGCTGACGTAGCAGCTGAGAGCAATGGTAGTATACCCCCACAAGCCATGACCATGTTGTCCATCACTTGAGAGATGAGATGAATTGTGTTGTGTACAAAGATGACATTATCGCTGCTATTCACGAAGTCCATAACTGTCTTTGTTGAATGGCTGCCCAAAGATAAATTATGTTTACTGATGAAGCTAAAGAAAGGAAACCAAAGTATGCCTGCTGAAGGCGAGGCAGAAAGGAAGATGCTTTTAAATCACCCTGGAAATATAGAAGATATTGGGGTGCACACTTCCTCAGAACAAGTAAAGTAAGTACTCTTCACCAGCAGTTACTCTCTATGTCCAACACATAGATTTGCTAAGCACGGACACTATTCATCATATATCTGAGTTAAAGAATTGAATGAAACCACACTTATTGAGAAGTCAAAGCAAAAATTAAGAGGCAAATGGTACTACACGTGCTACTAAAAATTAATTTTTACTACTACTTTCTTATATAATGGTATAAAATTCTTTTAAATATAGTAAGAGTCACATACAAACAAAAATCAACAAACTGGGTTCTTTAAAAATTGCAAATTGCACAATGGAAAATACATAGATTTCTTATAAATATATGAACAATGTCATACATGAATTTCAACTAAATTTTGGTATTTACAATAATAAGTCTACTTGGAACACCTACCTTCTAGTTAATTCTAGTATGGAAAAAGTTATATAAAACATTAAGTAATTTTTAATACGGAAAATCTTGAATTTTTATGGTCTTGAGTTCAAATTGGGTTTCCATGCATAGAACGGAGAATAAAAGTTAATGTGATAAAATACCAACATAGAATAATTTGCTTTTTCAATCAAATGTATGGAGTAATGTAAAATATTTATATAAATTTCTTTGAAAAAAGAAATTAAGATTTATATATGTCATCTCTAGTGAACACTAGAACAAACCTTCTCCACATCTGTATATCTGTTTCTATGGAAAATAAGAGATCAGTGAGCAAACGCTGATGCATCTGAGACCACTTGAACTCAGGAATGCGAAACATAGTAGATCTGGTGTCCCTCCTTTGCTGGTCAACAGCATCTGGGGCTGTTCCTTGCCCTGGCTCTTCCTGTTGCCTTGATACCTAATAGAGAAAAGTTTAAGGAGTTATAAAGTAGGTTTAACTTCAAAAAGAAAAACATTAGCAAAGAAAGACCTATCAACAAGTAATCATACATACAGTTAAAGCAAAGCTATCAACAACACTAATACCACAATTCAACAATAATTAGCATGGAGCCATGTTATTGTAGACATTGTCACTGTGTAGCATTTCACAAAGGAATAAAGCAGTTTTTAATTTTGAATATTAGCAAAGACAATAGTATCTATTATCCAGACAGTAAATAGATTATCCTTTGTTAGTTAAAATAAGAATTAACAAAAGTCAACATAATAAAGAGCAGATAAAACAACAACAACCCAAAAAAAGGAAGGAAATGAGGAACAGAGGTTAAGAAAAAGAGGTGGGGGAAAAAGCAATAATAATCACGTGTAGCACATGTCACTGTGAAATACTGATTAAAAAGAAAGCTGTGCATCTCAATCACACAGACTCCCCTCATAGTACAAATAGACCCTGAAATCTGAAACCACACTCATGCACTGGAAAATACACACTTCCAGATTTAACCGGAAAAGCAATGTGCTAGAACTGATTTAGCTGAAGAAGGAAAAGCAAGTATTTTCTATAGTTGCTTTATAAACTAAACTTATGCCAATTCTAAAGTTTGAAGGTGGTAATGATTGGTGATGCTGTGTTAAAATAATAACAAAAATAGCCACTTAATGAACTCACATTAGGCTTGAGAGTATAATCAGTAGGAGAGTATTTACATAGCATACATAAAACCCTGGGTTCAATCCTCAGCACCACAAAATTGAATGAATGAGAAAATAGTCATAAATTCAGACTAATTGCCAAATATTATATAACCGTTTGACATACACACTTACATAATTGTTAGTAATATTATACTAATCAAATAAAAGCATCTACGCTTACTGTTTTTAACAGTGCAAATTCACAACAAAGAAACAATGCAGGTACTCACAGTGAACACAAACAAATATGCAGGCAAAATATGCATACATTTTTTTTAAGTTTTTTAAAGACAGTTCTATAATTACCTCAAGCCCATGTCGTTGAGGCTGGGTTGCTTCCATGCTTGTAGTTGCCTTCAGTTCAAACCTCTCAGTATCTGAAGCAACACTGGAAACATCGAGCTTAGCAATCTTTTGCTCGGAAGTAACAGGAGCCTCAGAGCCATTATCAACACAATCACTAACTGATTCAGTTTCTCCAGCAGGGTTGGTTGCTTTTATCCCTTCATCCAGCACCTCATAAATGTCTGATTGTACAGTTGTTGGGGAAACAGGAGCTTCTGGTGAGGTAGCTAAAGGCCCTGGTGTGGCCATAGTTATGAACGTAGAATCTTTAGAATCTCCAGTTTCAGTATCATTTTGAATCTTAGTAACAGGTGCTTCCTCTTGAACTTCACAGTCCTTTTCACATGTGGCTTGCCCTTCCCTGGCTTGAGGGGCAGCTACAGACACACTATTACCTTGGAGCTCTGTGGGCAGACTGGATTCCTCACTGGGGCTGCCTTCTACCTTCAGTTCCACATAATCATCATCATCTTCTTCCTCTACTCCAGATTTTTCCAGTAATTCTGGCAACTCTGCAGCATCTTGTTCTGAGGGAGAACTTATGGAAGCACTTATTTCACTGATGATCACAGTATCTTTGCCAGGTAGTTCAAAAGAATTAGAGACAAGAGTCATAGATTCTACTGCCTCAGAAGATGCTTCGAAATCACATGCATCCTCTGTCTTGTTTGTTGCTATTTCTTCTAAATTGGCTTGATTCAGTAACTCTTGGTTTCCTTGCTCCATTTTCTTTTGGTCATTAGACATATCGGGTGTCTGCAGTTCGATATTAGATGCAGAATCCACTGAACTTGCCTTTCCAATACTTGAGTTCTCATCACTATTTCTAGTGAAATGAGGAGAGTTGGGAGAATCCTTCAGATCTGAGTGTTGGGGCCCAACTGAAACATCACCATCCCTGGTAACATCAGTAACTTCTGGAACCAGACTTGAAGAACATGGCCCTAATCCTTCATCACCTTTTCCCTGCTGTTCCCTAAATATATTGGCAAGATTTTCTTTGTGTATTTCAAAAGTAACCTACAAGAAATATATATAATCAGTTAAGAGATGTATTTTTAATGAGCACCACTTAAAGAACATAAAATTAAAATTCTTTCAACAATTTCATAAATATATAACTAATGATAAAACTTATGTTACTTATAACTCCTCATTTTGATAAAATAATTTGAATGATAATAGGTGGCATACCATGAAATTACAAGAACATAATTACTCATAAAACTTACTCATAAAGACATATGGAAAAGAATTCATAATTCCACTAGCCTCTCTATATATTATACCAGGATCTAAGTATAAGCCCACTGGAAAGAGCATTACACAATGGATAATATACAGCTTTAATAACATGAAAACCCATTTCTTTATCATTTATCCTCAGAAGAAAATTTTTAAACAAATTAATTATCCTTGATATTATGGCAGCTCTAAATATAGCTATAAGAACCAAAATCTTATTTATACTTAGCTAATGGATGCAAGTTATTTTCATAATGGAGAAACAAGTCAAATGTTCCCACAAAGGTTAACCATTATTTTCAAAGTTTGAACTGGTTACAAATGGTGTCTCCTTTTGGTTCACTCTCTTTCTGTGCAACACAAAAGCTGGAGCTTTATAAGATAGAACACAAGACCAAAAATTTTGAAATCCCAAGTACATAATATATGTATATGTAAATGTAAATATATATAATACATATTCATCCTATTGTCATGTTGGATTGGGGACTGGAGGAGGAGGAGGAGGAGGAGGAGGAGGAGGAGGAGTTATTAAGGGGAAAAAATACTACAAGTTAGATAGCATTTACTTTCAGTATTTGAAATGCTTTTAAAATTTTAAATTCAGTTGGTTTACTAATTTACCTTTAATTTATTCCAACATTCTAAAAGCTAAGTGATAACTGAATAAATACCACCATTGTTATCTTTTTATGCTGTTTTCTAAAGGTATTTGTGACTTAAAACTGATAATTCACAATTAATTACCAGATATTGTTCTAAATTACCCAGCTAAAAGACTACTCATTAATCTTCACAATCATTTGATTGCTAATCTATACCTGTTTGTAATGTTTAGAAAGCTCTTCTTTAAACTCCCAGTTAAAGGTACTTATGTGCTGTTAACGACAAGACTTTTTGCCACTTCCTACAACTTAGTTGGCACTCAAATTTACTAACTAGGAGATAAAGGAGAAATTAACTAGAACACTCTTATTGTCTTTTATTTCATATATTAAGAATGTTTAACACATAAAAGTTTAGACCTTTTAAAAATTGGTAGGCATGTCTAGCAACTAGATTTGCTTTAAACAAGTATATCTTTTGACTTAATTTGTACAATGTTTGTTGAAAGCGATATCTTGGTTTCTAGTTCTTAGGTTAACAATGTTTTCCACAACAGATAAATAAGACATATGTTTTCAAGGCAACTGAATCATTCCCTATGAGAAATCAATGTACATCAGTCAAAAGATTACTACCACAAACAAGATCTTTTAGAGACTGATAGAACAGCATTCAACATTCATACATGGAAGAAGTAAAATAGTAAAATAAAATTACAAATATTGATTTGTCATACACAAAGCACTTATTCAAATGTATATTCAATAATTTTTCTACTGTTAAAGTTTTCTAGTGAGAAATCAAATTTGAAGCATATGCTATCTCAGGGAAACTATTCAAGTGAATATATTATGAAAATAACATTACAAGCTTAAAAACAAAGGGAAACTACCCCATAAGAAAAACAAGTGATATAGGCTATAAGCACTGTACATTCATTCATTCATACAATGAACCAAAAGTGATTCTGAAATAGGTAAGTTCACACGGCTCAAATACAAATAGTATATAGTATCAAAATGTCTTTTTACCACAGTCTACCTCAAATGCAAAAATTCTACCAACAATCAGGTAATTAATCAACTATTAATTTCTCATGTGTTATGCCTGAGTATTGTTTTGCATATACACAGGTATAAATTGCCCTATAAAAATTGTTATATTAAAAATCCTTCTTTTTTTATTTAAACATATCAAATGTAACCAATATTCCAAATTTTTTCACCTAATTATATTTGGTCAATTAGATCAAAATAATATTATTTTAAAGTCTTCTTATAATAAGTTGGTACAGAATATTTTATAAATCTAAAATAATTTTTACACATTCTTCCATGAGATGTCTGATTGCGCCCCTTGGACATAATTGTATTGTCTCTTTCTATAATTTCTAATTGGGAATACTAATCTCGAATTTTAAGCAGTTCTTCCTAATTTGCTACTGGCCTTTTGGTTTTTTGGGGTTTTTTTGTTTTGTTTTGGGGGGGTTGGTAACAAAGATGTATTTGTTTGCTTGCAGCTGACAGAGTTCAGAGTGCTCTATCAAAAAATACAGTGCTTTAAGCATCTAATGTATTTTAAACTGAGGAACTGAAAAATGTTGGAAAGACCTCTGAACTAAAGTGCCCATGTCTTAAGAAACAAGTCATGAAACTAAGACATGCCCCACAAAGACACCCTCCCTGTAATGGGAGGAAAAGAATAACCTTATTTCCACAAAGAGTGGATACTGGGAGGAATTTAAACTTCTGACAGTTTGCTAATTTACTTGTAGCTCATGCCTCTTCATCTTATGTCTTTCCACAATGTTTCCTCTTTGTCTAACATAGCACAAAAATAGCAAATTTAATGGTTTCACTGATTATTCATATCCTTATGAAGGGTTTAAAATTTATTTTAAATGAATTGATAGACTTATTTGCTTTTCTCAGTCTAATTGCCAATGGCCTGGCCATTAAGATAAAACGGATAGGAAGGAAAGCTTTTTCTCCCCTACAAGAGTTTTCTCACAAATCTGCAGTTCTTACTCTGAAGTTCACCATAATTATTAGTAAGCAACCATAATAAATGTAAAATAAACTTCCTCCTTTCATATAATGCTTTAAGCAACATTTCCTTACCAATATGACATGAGTTTAAAGAGAAACCCTTAAGGTCATTAGTATCTGTATTAAATATGGTAATACCTGGGAATATTCTAGAATTTACTTAAAACAAAAGAAAAACTTGGTACTCAAATTTTCATAGAGTGCCATAATTCCTAAATAGTAAGTGTTCACCAATCAATAATACTCTTTTCAATACACTCAATTAAGCTCATTTTCATAAGTGATTCCTTGTGCATGTTTAAGTTCTTAAGCAAAAGCTAACATATTGATGACTCATCACAATACCGGAAGCATTTGGTATCACTGACAAATACTTAATAGCAATTCTATGATTATCATTACATAAAGATAAGAAAGGTCATGACAAAATAATACAGGAACCAGATTGTGACAGTACAAATTCATAATCCCAGCAACTTGTGAGACAGAGGCAGGAGAATCTGGAGTTCAAAGTCGGCCTTACCATTTGAGTGAAACCTACTACAGTAGAAGCTTCTTAAAATACATATATTTAAAAAAAACTAAATGGAATCACCAAATAATGAAGGGGACAAAGGCCCAACTAGGCTTCTCTTGCCACCAAATGAAATCTTCAGTGCCAAGAATGAGTTATATCTAATTGAATTGTTGGCCAAATGGAGCCCCATGAAAACACCCAAACAACTAGGGCTATTGCCAAGGCTACTTACTAGTTATCCTTCACAAACTGATAGTACAGCCCTATTACTGAAGACAATACCTACAAAACTCATTGAGCATGGAGAAGTAAAACTGATGGTTACCTAGAACCTCCTAATATTCATGGAACTGGAAGTACTCTGCATACTACCAGAAGAGAAAGGTAACCACCAAGCCAGCTACAGATCCAGCAATCTACAGTGGTAACCTGCCTGCACAATACGCTGGTGTAGTGGCACAAAGCTGTGGGAGTAACCAACCACTATTTGATTGGATTTATGGCCCACTCCATAAGATGGAACCCATGCCTGACACTGCTTAGGTGGCCAAGAATTTGAGACTAGATAGGCCACGAACCTGGAGAAAACCAAACACCACTGTTCTGCCAAAGGAACATAGCAATATAATGACTTCTAATGGCTTTCTGCTATACCCATAGATCAGGTCTCACTTAGCCATCACAGAAAAGTTTCCTCCTGCAGTAGAGATGTTAATTAATATATAGGCCCACAACTGAAAAAAAGTGCTGAGAATGAGAGATACTGGAACACTCAGTCCTAAGCAGGATGTCTTCATTAAACCTCTCCCGTCAGTACCAGATGTTCTGTGTTGTTGGGTGTCAAATGTTGGGTGTCTGTGTTGTATGGGTCAGCAAAGAAAGAGGTCACTCCAAGATGAATTTTAGCCTGTGTGGCAGCAGGAATGCCCAGCTTCTGATGGACTGACCCTCAAACAGCTGTTCAAAGGCATATTTATTGATTGTTAGACAAAGTTGTTTTTTGGATAAACAAGTTCCTCAAACCAAAGTCCCTGATCTAATCTATGTTTTTCTGAAGGAAAGCATCACACCCTACCACTTTCGTCTTCACTGCACACTGTTTGCAGTACCCAATAACCCAAGAGCTCCAGCTGTGCCAGAAGTGTTGTGTGACTAAAGTCATGCAAAGGTTGTAAAGCTGCTTCAGAAAAAACAACTCTATAAATCACAGAGAACAATCACTGAATTCCACCAAAATTCCTTCATGGTTAAAGTACTTCCAGAAAGCAATTATTCTGCTCTAATGTTTACCCTTGATACAGTGACTCTGCTAGATTCCTACAATACTTCAGGAGAACTATACAAAGAGGAAGTGGAAAGATTGTAAGAGCCAGGATGGACAGAGGACACTAAGGAAACAAGACCTTCTAAACACAGCAGGACAGACATACAATATGAACTCACAGAGAAACTGGCAGCATGCACAGGCCTTCATGGGTCTGCACCAGACAGGTTCACAGTGCTGAGAAAAAAAATGGACACGAGACCTCATCCGTAACCCAGAAGTTATCTCTAATTGACAATCGCTCTCAAAGAAAATTATCAGTTTTCTTCAATGGAGACTTACTATGTGTATGAACCACACTTAAGAGCAGGCCTCGTGCCCAGCAGAAGATGGAATTTTTGAAGATATTTTGTCTCAAACTACATTTGTTGGGCCATTTTTTTCCTTACAGGTCTTTCGTTTATATATTATGATTTCTAATTATGTATTTTTATGCTGTGTGTATGTATGTATGTGCTATTCTTGTGCTCTCTCTTTGTTTTGTTTTTTGTTTTGTTTTATTCTAGTTTGATTTGGTTTTTTATTTGTCTTTCTGTTTTCTAAAGAGAGAGAAAGGTGTGGAGTTGGACATGTGGGGAGGTAGGGAGGATCTGGGAAGACATTATAGAAGAGGGAAAACCATAATCATAATATATTATGGGAAAAATTATTTTTAATGAAAATAAATAGAAAAAAGGGAGATTGCCTAAGCTATACAGGGGAACTCTGTCACAAAAAAAAATAGTGGCTAGGGATACAGCTCAGAGAGTGGGTTCTGCCCAGACCTCACAAACCTGGCTCTTCCCCAATACTGCAGAGAGCAGCAGCCCAGAATAAGTAATGTAATGATCTTTTCTACTTTAATAAGAAGTAATCATCAATTTTATTTTCTTTCTCCCTAATTTTGCAAAGATAAGATGCTTTTCTCATCCAATATATCCTGATTGCAATTCCCCTCCCTCAACTCCTCCCAGTACCTCCTCCCATCCGGATCTGTCTCTCATTAAAGAAGAGGCTTCTAAGACAAAACAACAAAACAAAACATAAAAAAATAAAACATAAGCTCAAACAAAAACTATCGTATTCAACTTGGGTAAGGCAAAACAACAGAAAGAAAAGAGCCCAAGAGAAGGCACAAGAATGGCCATACCCCAATCTCATCTGACTAATTTTATTTTCCTGAAAAAAAAATCTAAACACATGCTTGCATGCAAATCCAGTATATAAACTACTAAAAATTTTTAGGGAGCAGTTTCCTGCCACTACTAAAACATTCTAAAAGACATGATAAATATTCTAAAATACAGAAACTCTTTCTGGAAATTCTACAGAGATGTATCCCACAAAAAGATAAGAATGAAAATGGCATCGCGGCACAACAATAAGAAAGTTAATGTTTATGTAATACATTACAATATAAATTAATAATTTTGTTGTGATCACTTCCAAAAGCTCTTCCAAATAAAATTCTGTAGAATGCTAGAAAATAAAGCAAATCTGAATAGAACCACTTCAAGGATAGTAAATGTTCGTTACATTTAGATGTTCCATAATGTCAAAGCTAAATTTACTTTTTATACTATAACACAGCACATATACCAAATAGTATGTAAAGATTAAAATGTCAAGTAGTTCTGCCACTAAATAGAAACAGGTCATGAAAGAACATAAATACAACCAAAGTTTTGGAAGAAAATAATTACCTGTTGTTTGTATATTTACATATATGGATTAGTGGACCTGAGGATCTTACCCAAATACTAATATTAAGTCATATTCAGATATCAGTGGTTTTGTGTATATACAAATCTTTGTGACTTTCAAATTTAAAAAACAGCAAAAGGTATTTTTATTTAAAAAATTATTTAGCACAAAGATATTTCACCAATCATGCATAAGATGCAAATCTGTGAAACATGAAGAATTTATAACTTTTGACATTGCTATTTTATTTTTTAAAATACATTTTATTTATGTATGAGTATATGTGTGTTCATGTACCACAGCACAAGTGGAAGTCGGTTCTCTCCTTCTAACTATGAGTTCAAGGATCAAACTCAGGCTTATCAGGTTAGGTAAGCACTTTTACTTTTACCCACTAAGCCATCTCATTGGCTCTTGAAACTTCATAAAGGGTGACTTTTAATCTTATTATTCTACCATTTTGTCTATAACGTGACTGAAATGAACTATTAAACAATTTCCAAACTGCTAACAGTAGGTAACACACTCTAATAATCTAAGGTCCTTAAGTATTTTATTCAAATTCATCCATTTGAGCACAATCTAATTGACACTTCATTTGTAATTCAAGAACTATTAGTTTTTACTTTTCCATTATTTTGCATCTTTTGGCAACACAGATCTAGAGAAAATACATTGTCTAAAGATTGAAGCTCCATTTCTTTATATAAAAAAGAGCATTTTTAGGTCATTCTCACAAGTAATAAATTGGAATAATTTAAAGTGTAATTAAATAAACATTACAGCATACCAAATGAAACATTATTATTTAACTGTATTACAGTCCACCCTTTTCTAAAAAGAGGGAAACTTATTAAAGATGACATAGACAACCATGAAACTACACAGGTTGCTGGGCCCACATCTGAAACCCCCGGTTCACAGTTGCTAGAAGCCTATTACTGCTTATAAAACCTAGCTCCACTATTGGTGGGACAGCACACAATGACAAACAGCTTCCCTGCTACAAAGGTGGCAGGAAATCTATCAAACTGAACAATAAAACTGCAATTGAGTTTCTTTGGCTTTTTATAGCTGCTGCATATATCCTGGTGTAACTGCAAAAGCAAAAGCTTTCCAATTCTGCAACTAAGTTCTTTACACACCGGTTCTTCATCAAGAACTACAATATAAATTTGTGGTATGAAAACCACAAATCAATGCAAAACAAAAAAGGTAAGCTTCATTATAAAACAAAATGCAAGAAAGTACTTAAAATGCTTTTAAATGGACACTTTCACAGATAGAAAATTTGGTTACAAGAACTTCAACAGAATTTTTAGCATACTACAAATTGTTCATCTCCTTAACTAACTAATTCATACCTATCACTAGAAGCACAAGTTGCTCATTTTAAAAATAACTGTTAACATTTCAACAACAACCAAAAAAAGAATGAATGTAGCAGCATTGAAATAAGTTATTTTGTATAAATTTTATAAGAAAGAAATAACTTTTAACCAATGAAGAAAATCCCCACAAAGAAAATGAAAATATATGTATGGGAAATTAAAATTAAAAGTTGAAATTACAAGAGCCAACTTGAAACAAGTTTTTCTTTGCCCTCTCACAATTCCATTTGATAGCTTGTTTGCTTTTTTAAATATATCATCATAGCAAAAATGTGGCAAATCTAGTCTTATTCCAATTTAAAAATACAAAAATAAAAACACTCCACAATTTCTTCAGTCAGCATTTCCTTGAAAAGGAGGCAGAGAACTGGCTTTTATCAGAAAGTAGACACAGGGCCTCTCCTTAAAGCAATTATTTTCTTTGCAAAGCAGTTTTAAGATCTGTTTCAAATCAAAAGGCACTGACGTAAAGAAAAATAAAAACTGAACAATGCCTGCCTCTTCTCTCTGAGCACTCTGAATTTATTCTATATAATCTATGTCTAGAATAAATAAATATAATTAACTGGATAGATAAATTAGTGAATAAATGAATGAATGTTGCTTGCAAATACTACATAAAATAGTATATTTCCTCCTTTTAACATTCTCTGCACCAAATTTAAACTCACAAAGAGGCAGACAGATTTTTTATAATTAAAAATCTATTAAGAAATCATAAAGTAAGGTACACATTCAGTTTTTTCAGACTCTCCATATCTCATATACTCTTTTCTAAAAAGAAAAACATCTTATACTACATTATCAGCTTAATGTTAAGTTGGACAGGGAAGAATTTTTTGAAAATAGTAAAAGTATTTCCTGCATAGACAGAGGATTATCCAAACATCCTTGTATAGAAGTTTATTTTACATATATGTGTGCACATATGTGTATATATAATCGCCAGAAGGCTAGAAGAACAGACTGGGTAGAGATACTGAAGAGAAAAGAAAAAGATGTAAGGAGGTGATATCGGCTGAGAGGGAGAAGACAGAGACAGAAGAAAGCAGAAAGTTGAGCAGGCAATCATGCAGGCACAGATCATATGAAATGTCCACGATCTCTCAACCACTATATGAGATGCAGATTGATACATGCAATCAAGACAGACCGACATGAGACATGCTGTGTGTTCAGACAGACTGGGTGACCAGGTAAGCCATCATCTAAAACTGAAATCCTAAACAATGTAAAGGATTTCATTAACTGGAAGGGGCTGTATAAAGAAAGACTTAACTCTGCATGGCATTATCTGAAAATAACTGTAACCTATAGCCAGAGTGTAGTTTCTTGTCAAGCAGTGAAAGTTAGAAAATACTTCTATCAATACCATCAATGAAAGACAAGGCAAACATAGGTGAAAAGGTAATTTTAAAAAATAATCTTGCTATTAAAAGAAATAACAAACTGCCTAAGGAAACAAGATGTTGTTTTTAGATTGATATATTCCTAATATTGCATAGGGTCTGTGGCACTATATTGTTTGGGTAGAAATCTACAAGAAAATCCAATCCCATAGTGTTATGTAGCTGGATAGGAGAGCTTCACAGACCCTCGGAAAAGATCTCAAGGACTCCCAAACTCTTCTGGTGACACACCAATATCTCTCTGGAGGTTATATTGCCCTAGCCATCCTTTCTAAGGTAAACTCATATATACTCATATACACATGAAAAAAATGCTTCTTGCTTGGCATTTTCCTAACCTGTTATCCCAACAGATAGCTTTGAAATATATCCAAATGTATGTGAGGCCCAAATGCAACTCAATTTCTCTCATTATCTCTCTGTATAAGGTGAAAACCAGCTAACAGAGAATCAATCCAGATTGTAGCAGCCCACTGCAATGGAGGCAAAAGTACAAACCAAAAACAAGTACACATAGATGGGAAACTCTTCCTGTACAGGATCTCATTCTGGACAGTTGAGGCTTTAAGAATCATGTAGATTTTCAGGGGATATTCAATTTATCCTTGTAGTGCAAAAACAGACACATATTAATAAATACATAGATGGGAGTTATTATGTTCCAAAATTCTTATTTGTAACAGACATGATTTTGTTCTCGGTTAGCTGAACTTTGGACTAAACTGATCAGTCTCAAAAATTTGATGCTTGGGAACAAAGGTACTTCGTAAAAAAGAGTTAATTTTCTTATTTCCCACTAGATTTTCTTAATATTTACTTTTATTATTTTAATTGTGTGTATGTGTGTGTGCATTTGGGTTTGTGTGTATGAATGCAGATGCCCTGAGAGGCCATAGATATTGGGTACCCCTGGGGCTAGAGTTAAAGACAGTTTAACTAGCCACCTGACACAGGTTCTAGTAACTGAACTTGGATCCTTTAACAGAGATTCTTCTACATCCTGGTGCTAGGATTAAAGGCATGCAGAACCACATAATAAGAAAACAAATATTTAGATTCTAATGGTACTTCAATTAAAAATTAAACTTTGGCAAATATTTTAAACTCCAGGAAAAGTGATGAACTGGTAATGAAACAATAAGAACTTACAAAGATAAGATGTGGTAAGAATATAAATGTATGCACTAGTATGAAGGAGGAAATTATATTATCATATGAAGTCTTACATATTACAGTTCTAAGAATTTACATAAACTCCCAAATATGCATAGTTTGCTCACCAACTGGTAGAAGAATAAAGTCAAGGCATAGAAAACTGAGATAACTGAGAAAATGAATACAACTCCAGGGGAAAATATGGATGAATCCAAGCAACAGCATACAAACAATAATTTGAAAAAAAATCCATTTAACATGCCTGCACTAACCTTAAGTTTAAACACAAAAAAGGACATTATTTAAAAGGTCTGATGACACACATATTGCACTACGTTCAATACGTAGAACTGACAAAACAAAGACTAAAAGCATTATATGAAGGTATGCACTGTAGTCAGAGTATAAAGCAGATACGGTAATAGGAACATCAAATTACTTTAGTAGGGAGTAAGAATAGGAAACAGAATGAAGAATGAGAGACAAAACATTTGAGAAGGGTACTTAATTTTATAAATGCTAACTATTAGGTACATTGTTTTTTGTATCTTTCAATGTCTAGAATATTTCATTAAAATTTTTAAAGCTAAAAAAGCCAAGAACAGATTGGAAGAGGTGACATAAGTCTACCACTCAGCACATAGGAAGTGGAGGCAGGAGGATCACAAGTTCCAGGTCACTCTTGACTAAATAGTAAAGTCATGGCCATCCTGGGTTACATCAGATGTGTTAAAAACAGAAAAACAGGAGAGTAGTTTCTTTGAAACCAATTTTTCACCTTACTTTGACCTGAGCAAAGTGCAAATATAACCCAGAACTTTCCTTTTTATTCGACAATATATTATTTACAAGAAGAAAAAAAAACAAAAAACAAAAACCTTTCATCTTTGAACATGGTGCGCCACCCTGTGTTCAAAACTTTCTAACAACAATAAAAAGAGAAAAATATTTGAGTGTGGCATACATGAAAATATAAATTCCTATATGCTATGCTATGATGTTCAACTTAGTTGAAACACACATAATACTGTCACTGAAAATAATTATTTCAGATCTAAATAAGTTAGTAACATTCTTATTAATGCCTTTTTAGTCTTCACTATATCTTCAGAAAATAACTTGCCTTTTTTTAATTTCAAACATATTAGTATTCTTACTTAAATAAAATTAAAAATTATAGGTACTTAAAATAACATACACTTGCATAAAGCAACTTACCTTTGAATGTGTGATGGATAAAGTGTCTACCCACACACGCCAGCCACCCCACTCATATCTGACTGCATGGTAAAGCAGGATTCTGAATATGGCATATACCATTTCTGTTATCTTTTGCTCATCTGAATTCATAGGATTAAAATAGCAAAGAGAAAGCATCCATTCTTGCCACACAGAGCACTGAAGCAAGCTCCTAAAAGTTATTAAAGAAATATTAAATTACTAAAAGCTATAAAATCAACAGAATTCTAAACAGTAAATCAAGTTCTGTTAAAAAAAAGAAAACTGGCCAGGCAGGATAGCTTATTCAAGCTTTTAACCCCAGAGGCAGAGGGCAGAGGCAGAGGCAGAGGCAGGAGGATCTGAGTTGGAAGGCAGCCTGCTCTACAGAGGGAGCTACAGGACAGTTGGGGCTATACACAGAAACCCTGTCTCAAGGGGGAGTGAGAGGTGGAAGGGCTGGATAACATAGTTATGTATAATATATTCAAAACAGTTATAACAACGTGGTAATAAAAAAATCTAACTCTGTGTGTTACTTCACACACTCTTAAGAAGGAATTTTTCTAAGACAGACTGGAATGATCCAAAAGTAGGTATGAAGAGTGTAAATGAATGCTCTCTGTTCCAGCTTACCTCCTGTTTTCTCTACTGTTATTAAAAAGTTTAATCATGTCAGAAAGAAAGGCTCGGCGAACCTCCATGCTCTCTGGGCACTGGGGAGAATTTCGAAGTAGGGTTGCAATTACTTTTAGTATCTCTGTAAGACAGTTCATAAATAAGTAAAAACCAAACACAAAAAAATTCATGAAGGTAGATTAATGTAAACAATTTCTTTAGCTTTTCTTTATAAATATCTACTGAAAACATTTTACAAAAATTGGAAAAACATGCTAACTTATATTTTAAAGAATTTTTAAATTTACAAAAACAAACATACATTCATTAGAAAGAACTTATAAGCAAGACAGTGATTTAATGTCATATTGATGGCTTCTTCCACTCCTTAAGATGGAACCCAGGGTCTTAGCATGATGAACAAATGCTCTACCACTGAGTTACAGCCCAGCCAGAGTTGCATTATACAGTTCAAACAGTATACTTAAATTATTAAAGAAAAAAATGTTTAGTCTCTACCAAAGAACAAAGTTGATCTTAAAAACAAAAATCTCACTATAATTAAAATCTTAAGGAGAAAAAAGAATAAATTTTTACTCTACATCAAAAATGATGGTATACATAGTCTTTCCTTTGTGAAATAAATTTTTAAAGCTCTAAATATTTTTTCTCTAATTTTAAAGGTAAAATTAGAAAAGAAAAGGAAAATAAAATTTACTCAACACCCCATCCCCAGAAAATGCACATAAAACTGCTACTGAATGGACATTTTGTATGGAAAGAACTTTTTAAAACACTTACTTAGTCTGAACTATACAGATTATTAAAAATAGCTATAACTATAAATTTAAACAATATACTAAAACCTTAGCTACCTAATTAAAAGTTTAAGAATTCTACGTCAGACTCTTGTCAAGAATTCTGATGAGTGAAATTAAACATTCAAAATAACAAAATGAAGATCTTCCATGGAATTAATGATATTTTTAGAGTAATTTCTAAATTCTTTGATAATTTTAAAAGTTTTCTACCAAACTATTAAAATTATGATGATATTCATGATAACATCAATGCAATTTACTCTAAGGATATGCTGTCCTAGGGCACTGCTGAAAGAAAACACATTCAACAGAGCCACTAGCTTCCCACAACGGAATGTAGATACTACTTATTATCATGATTTTAGAGTTCATAAAAGTCTCAAACTAGTAAAATAGGTAAAGAGTTGAACCCAGGTCTCCTCTACCTTATTTTTTCTTTTTAATGTACATGGGTGTCTAATTTACATGTATGTCTATGTACCATGGCCATGGAATGACAACAGAGGCCAGAAGGGATCGGATCCTACTAGTACCATATGGCTGCTGGGATTTAACATGGGCCCAATAAAAGAAGAATCAGTGCTCTTGACCACTGGGCCACCTTCTTCCACCCCAGGTTAGCTGTATCTTGAACTACCACATCACACTGCCTGCATCTTCTGAGTCAGTTAGTTAGGCATTAAAGAATCAAATGGTACGGTTTGAATGCGTCATCTCCACAATGCAGGTGCTACCCACATGACAAGGCTAAGAGGTGGGACCTTTGTGTAATTAGGCCTTGAGGGCTCTCCAATTAATGAGATGAAGGCTATTTTTTAGGGCTCCAGGGCAGCTCTCAGCTTGCTTGCTCTGTCTTCCTCAGTGGGTGGAGCAGCCCTTACCAAATCAAATAGAGGAGCTTTCAGCTTGGTTTCTGAGCATACAAAATAAGTTCTACTTTTTTGAATTATTCAGTTTCAGCTACTATTTTAGAACAGCATGGCCTAAGTTGATAAAATACTCTAAAATTCTTACATTTAAATTTTTCTCTTTTCACTCTGAACAATGAATGACAAAGTAAGACTTGGAAAGCAAAGGAAAAGTAAATTTCTTGCTTTTAAAATCGATACAATGTAGCACATTATACACAGAAACACAAAAGGTAAAATACATACGAGGGTTTTGTATTTTCACTGTAGAATCAGGATCTGGATGCTGTTTATGGACCACCTGCGTACAAATCTGTTCTATAAGAATCTGCAAAGGTAAACAACAAACTACATTAGCACAATAGCTTGGTGAGTATCACCATTACGGAAGTCTAAGCATAATACCAAAGCTCCGTGTGCGCAGCTGGGCACAGGACTCATGCCTATCACCCCAGCTCTAAGGAGGATGAGGCAGGAGGACTGCCAAGACTTTACAACCTGTCTTGGCTACAGAGCTAGGTTCTGGAACAGCATGAGCTTCAAAATGAGATGCCTTTTCAAAAGTAAAATTTATCATATAATCCTGTATTTTCAATGCTAAGTAGTTTAGACACATAAATGCCTTTAACATCATAATGCTATTTTTACTTCATTATAAAATAAAACATCAAATAATCAACACAATGGAACAAACACAAAATAGAACTAACTAGATTACTTAATAATTCATAATTAATAAACTTCTGAAATTCATATTACCTTTATATAAATAATTTAAAAGTGGTGTATTATAGACAAATGATCTCATTTTACTTAAATACTAACAATTATACACACATCTTCATAACAAATTAGTGAGTAAATTCTAATTACATTCTTACCTCAAACAGAACATTATATGTGGTCATTGTGATTAGATTTGTCTGAAGCATGAGTCTCTCAGCTAGCAACGAAAACAACCCATGCCCAAGCATGATTTCAGCTTTTCTCCTAAAATAACATGAAAGAAATTACAAAATACAGAGTTTTTGGGTTCACAACAAGATAAAGAAAATATAGATTGTTTTCTCTGATTATTAATTCAAACTCAATTATTCTTTAAATGAATAATATCCAACAGCTCACATTAGATTTCATCCATACTCACTTTGGGGCCAGATGTTTTAAAAAATAGCCCAGTGCCTTGAGTGCTTGTACTCTGATTCCTTCACTTTTTGATGCCAAAAGTTTATAAATGACACTAAAAAAATAAAAATTAAGAACAAACAAGTCTAAATATAATTGTCAAGGTAAATGTCACTGCAAACTTATTTCAAATACCATAAATAAATTTAATATACATTTGTGACATCTAAAAGTCATTTATCTCAGGCTTTAGAAACTTTTAGTGAAAACAAATGACAATAAACTAAATATTCCAAAAAAGACAAGCTAATCTCACTATATAAGCACTGCTTAAAACACTACTTAATGGTAGCACATACTTAAACTTATGAATAATTATTCTCATCATGAAAAACAAAATAATGGACCAGCAATGTGTGATCATCAGGAAAGACATATAAATAACACAAATTAGTTTTTAAAACATCGATTATTAGGTGTGATGGTACATGCCTACAAGTCCAACACTCAGGAAGTTGAAGCAGGAAGTGTGGATTACAAAGAAAGAAAACCCATGCATGCACTCTAAGCCTAACTACAGATATATGAGTAGTGAAGTCATAGGGTCTAGAGAGGAACCTACTACTGTTGTAAAGTCAAACTGCTGTCTAAATACCTGTGCTTATTCCCATATACAAGTGCCTCTTGCCATGAATGGCTGTGAATGTAGAAACTCATGCCTGCTCAAGATGCTGAGAATACGTTAACTGTTGAGTACATAAACGAGACGTTTATGTTACACACTCAAAAGTTCAAGAGAACATTTCAGAAGAGAGTAGGAAAGATTTAAGAGTTGGAAGACAGGGTGAGGGGCTATAAAAAGTAATCTTCTGGGTCTGACATGGTTATTGTAATCTTGAACCCAGCCACAGCAGCTTTGGTTACCTGCCTAGGGCCCAACAAGACTGGCAGTAGGCCCACACAAGATTGGCCCTCTCAACAGTCAGTTATGAATGGCAAAAGGGCTCATGGGGTGTCAACTCTTCCTACAGAACTACAGCCTACTAAAAAAACTCTAGAAAAGAGATAGTCACTATCTTCAGGTTATACTCACTTGTGAACCAAACCAAAATCCAATGCAAAGTTCACAGATGGCTATACAGATGGCCCAGTAGGTTACAAAAGAAATCATAAAGATATGAATATGGGAACAGAACTTGGGGAACAAGGGAACATTGACAGGAAAGGGAGGTAAAAATAATTAAAATGCATTTCATACAGGTATGGAAATATCAAAATATAAAAAATTATAATCACAAAAATAGAATAATTTTTATAACTTAAGACTCATTAACAAAAAATCATGAAATAACCTTGATTTTAATAAGCTTAGAAATCTTAAATTATGTCCTACTATAAACTCTTTTCATAACCTAGAATCAAATGTCTCATATTTAAGAATCTAGTATTTCCAAGTAATGCTTTATATTCAATATAATTATAACTCTCCATATCCTAACTCTTACCGTAACCCATTCCGCTGGTCAAAAGCAGGAATCATGGAGTTAGGATGCTCTGCCATTAATGCAACAAGCAATTGTAAAACATCCATTAGATTGTCGTCCTAGAATTATTTTAGAAAATTAAAAATAAAGGGAAGAAAAATAAACTCTTTGAATACTGAATATTTCTGAAACAATATAAATTTCAACTTTAAATAGGCAAATCTACAATATACCAGCTTTGAAAAAATGATGTTCTATAAATATTTTAAGTAAGGTATTTACTTATAATTATACCCTAAATGTACACCTCAAAGTATACACCAGAAAATAGCCAGAATCAAAGAGATAAAATAGCTTTTATATTATAATGTATCACAATACCCCTACATTATATTCTACAGAAATAGACTTAATGAATTATTTTGTGTTGTTGCCACCCACATTGTCAGTTCACAACCAGTACTCAGGAATCTAATGCCCTCTTCTGGACTTCACAGGCACCAGGCACACACAGGATGCGCTGGCATACACATTAGCAAACACATATACACAAGAAAGAGAGAAAGAGAGAGAGAGAGAAATAAGGTCTGCTTGAAGTTAAGTTTACTTTTCTCTTTGTTACAATAGCTCCTAACAATATGCTTTAGTGTACTTTATTCACTAAATAAAATCCAGTGTTAGCAACTTCTTAATTGTGGCAACAAAACGATTAAAATAAGGATTCATTAGCATCTAAAAAGACATTTATTCTCCATGACAGTGATATAATTAGTAAAGATTTCTTTGATGTTTTTACTTTTTAAAAAAATCCCTAATGCAGTTTAAAAAAATAAAATTCCCAAATCAGAAATTCAAGTATTACCTCATGCATAGTCAGCAGGTAATTAAGAATGGCCTGTAGCTCATCTTCCTTTACTCCAGAGTCCTTCAGAAACATAATATACTTATCTTAGTATTACATGCAAAAAAAATCATCTTTAAATCAGAAATCATGCACACAGATTATTCAACTTCATCAGCTTCTATAAATCTAAAACTAACCCAAAAAAATCTAGGTTTAAAAAAATTGAGAAAGCACAAAAGACATACAGTCTGCAAACTATACAGAAACCAAGGGGGCAGGTCTCTTGCCAAATCTTATGTGAAAGCTAATAAGGTACCACAGCATACAGAATAAGGAGTAAAATGGTGAAAAAATACTGCACAAGCCAGTAATCCGGGCACCTATACCACACAGGCCAAGAACAGAACCTAGTGTTACCAAACAGAGGCTCTAAATGTCTGCCAAATGAAAAAAACAAAATGGAGTTCTCATGAAAATTTATATAACATATATTAAAGTGCCAATCTCCAATACTGTAGTGATTTATGAATACCCAAGAGAAACAAGAATGAAAAACAAAGCATGAAACAAGCATCTCAGCAAAGTTTCTATCCTATTTCACTGGCAAAGAATAAACAGAGACCATATTTCATGTTAAATTATCTGCCACAACATGTAGCATGGGATAGGAAAAGAAACAAACTTACCTTCATCACTAATTGCTTAATGAACATCAGTAAGAATGCTCTCAGAGAAAGTATTTCTTTCTGATTGGGTCGTGGTCCATCTTTAAAGATACACACAATTAGTATTTCAAAGACCTCAAGGCTACCTAAAATACAACGCTTTCATGTCCAGGAGCTTTTCTATATATTTGAAAGAAACATTGAGCTACGCATAGTTACAAACCTTTAAAGCCAGCACTCAGAATCAGAAGCAGGCAGATCTCTGTGTTGAGGCCAGGCTTCTCTACAGATTGGGTTCTAGGCCAGCCAGGGCTGCATAGTGAGACGTCTCAAAAAAGACACACACACACACACACACACACACACACACACCTCTAAAGAGTGACCTTCCCTTTTATGACTGTTAAAAGGCTAGCATTCGCTCTCATATTCAACTGTATATACAATACTCCAAAGGCACAAGTAGGTTATGCTGTCTGTTGGATATGACACGACCTGTGAACACATGCATACAAAAGGCATGAACGTAGGAGAAGGCCTAGTGGGAAAGACCAGGGTCAGCTGGAGTGGAGGGAGGAAAAGAGATGCTGATGGGGAGTTAGTACGATCACAATCCAGTGTACAAATGTAAAACACTAGAAAGAAGTGAAAGGGCTTCAAAAAAAATGGTGATAAAATCTGAACTTGACAATACTATTTATATTTTGCTCTGAAAGTGTTTGTTATTATGATGAAAGAAATTTACCAAAAATTTAAAAGTTAAAAAAAAATCTAAGCTTTGGGTAGTAAAATGCTATTATGTGAACTGGGTATGAAACAACTCTTTCTACTGCTGTCCCTTTTAAGCTCTTACAAAAAGCATGCTTCACCATGCAAGACTGTTAATGAAGAAGGGAAACATTATGCTGACTACCTCTGACATCTCCAGTACTTGGGAAAGTCCTTGGTCACACATGGCTCACATTAAGTCAATTTTCATGTCTCCAGCATCTAATTCCAAAGTACAAAACTTCTGAAACCAAATAACTATTGTCCTAAGACCTCAAGTTAGGGACCTGTCTGCCTCATAAGTTCTACAGTTTCCCCAGTAATCACTACTTATAGCTAGTGCCCAGACCACCAAAGCACAAGACCACCATGACCTTGAACAGATCAATTAAAATAGGAAAATTGTATAAAATGTGTTCCACATGATAATTCCTAGACAAGTAACAAGCAAAACAGAGAAGAACCACAAAGTTTGTCCAGCTTCCTTAGTTGACCTGTGAGCCTTACTGAAGTCACTATTTACTTATAAAATGAAGATCAAGACATGAAACTAGCAATCAACAAGTATGTGAAAGTCCTACATCATCATGAGATCTCCATTAGGAAGTTCTGGCCTAGATCTGCAAGTGCCACACGCTTGCAAGCTTACACACATCCTATGGTTTGTGTCCGTGCCACACACTCAGCTGTGGACGCATTTTTCTCAGAGGATAGAGTTTACTTTGAAGGTTACATAAAGTAGCATAAAATTATAAAACCTGTCTTTATACATCACTGAACAGTCAAAATCTTTGACAATAATGAAAATGCATGATTTTCTAGCTCCTAAGAAATTGCTTCTACTTTGAAACAACAGCCTTTAAATGCTATCAAAGAAAAAATGCACCCTCATCTCAGACCATGATCTAAAAAGGATCACACCTCCAAGGGTGGTCCATCAGCACAATAACAGCCACAGACACAGGCATAGGACCAATCCAAGCCAATGAGCAACTCAGAGGCCAACAGAGGCTTGAAAACACTTGCTATAGGAGATGCTCTTTTGCTGGCTTCCCAGTTATGAGAACTCAAAGACAGATTGCTGCTTGCTACTACCAATGGAGGGAACTCCTAAAAACATCTGAACAGAAGAGCTGATCATGTGGAAAGACAATGCATGATCTGAGCATTTCCAACATTTTCTAACCACCTGCCCCAGCTGCACCTGACACTGCCACCTTGTATCAGCTGATTAGCTCTTTCAACAC